>JAJPUD010004830.1:109301-174726 GCA_023553655.1 Myrmecobius fasciatus | reverse complement strand
TCCTTCCTCCCTCCCTCCCTCCCTTCCTTCTTCCCTTCCTTCCTTCCGTCTTTCCTTCCTTCCTTTTTTCCTTCCTTCCTTCTTTCTTTTCTTCCCTCCTTCCTTCCTTCTTTGTTTTCTTCCTTCATGTTCTGAATAATACAGTTCTCTGTGTATCTAGGCCAGTATCCATTTTCATATGATAATAGAAGCCTTTCACTTAACAGATGGGAAGCAAAGCAGGATATTGAAATCTCCCTGCTGTTGTTATAGTCATCTTACTCTGGAGTACAGAGGAGGAGGAAGGAGTATGTCTGGGCTTAGAAGTTCCTTTTAGAAGGAGGTGAGTGTATTTGTGTGTGAAAGGGGTGGGGAAAGCAGGGAGAGTCAGAATAATGAATGAGCAATGACTTCTGAGAACAAGAGCTACTTTCAGATGTCTTTCTCTTCCTCCAACCCTATCCCCAATCCCCAGGCCATTCTTATGGTCAGGCTCCAAGTGTAGACACAATTTCTTGAGATCTGTCTTAAGGTAGATTTGAAGTTGAGTTTCTAGTGCATTTAATAATATCACCCTTATAACCAAGATTTTGATTTCAAAGTGTTCCTTGTGGGTAGAACCAAAGTGGGAAGACTAAGCTAATGAGGCTTTTGAATTACCATATACCATTATATCTTAGAATTTTCCCTGCTTTCCACACCTCCCTGCCCTCCCCCCAATTCCTGCCCTGGTTTCCCCTGCCATCTTTGTTAAAGATGAGCTGCTCTGGCTAAAAAGCTCAGCTATCTAGACCAGAGTATAATTTTTATCTCTATCTCCAAATCTCTGCAAAATATTAAGCCTTTGAAGCCTTGGGAAGAGCTATTGATTGAAGAGATTTAACTAGTGCCCAAGTATTTTCCCATCATACTTTCCATAAATATTATTTAATTATAGACAATTCATTCCTTTTGTGGTCCTTTGAAGTTTTAGAAGGAGTAGTTGGTCTGTTGCTATGGACAATAGCAGCCTGCTTTTGTGGGGAGAGAGAGCTGTGAAGGCAGAGCATAGGAAAGGGAAAGATTTTCAAAATGGGAATGGAAGAAAAATACAAGTAAGAAAAATATGCAAGTTTTTTTTTTTAGCAGAAAAATTTGAATTTGTTCTAAACAGGACACTAAAATCCCACAGGGAAGACTTTCTGTAAGGAATTTGTATGTTTATATGGAATGCTTAGAAAATTATAAAACAAAATTTTTAATAGGCAGGTCAGCAAAGCAACATTCTGGGTTCATGATAATTTCATTAATTCTTATAGAGATGAGGGAGAAATCTACAACTTTTCAATTTGCTTGACCACATCTAACTTTAAAATCTGATTTTTTGGGTAGATTTTATAGATTGTAGATGGCCTACAAGTTTCTATTCAGAATTAAAATTCTATGATGCTAAGATTTTATATGGTGAATCATTTGTGGTAAATTTTAGTGCTGAGTAGTTGTTGTGATCAAGTGCTGAATGACAGCTCTGAAATCATAACAAAAATATTTTTGTCAGTGGTTGTCCAAGAAAATTTTGCAGATCTATGTGCAAGGTCATCTCTAAGATACAGAAGATCAGTATGATTGCCATAGAACCATACTTTGGGAAGGCTTAGAGTACTTTGCTTGATGGAAGGGCTTACCTCATCTTTGATAGATTAAAGATAATTAATAATATCAGGCAATATATGGCAAATATAAAAAAAAGCATGGATTCTTAGAGCTGAAAAACCAAGAGAAGGGGATGATTTCTTTGAGGTGGCTGGACAGGGAAAGTTTCTACAGAGTGTATCTTACTGGAAACTGAGTGGATGCCCATCAATTGGAGAATGGCTGAATAAGTTATGGTATATGAATGTTATAGAATATTATTGTTCTATGAGAAGTGATCAGCAGGATGATTTTAGCGAGGCCTGGAGAGACTTACATTAACTGATGCTAAGTGAAATGAGCAGAACCAGGAGATCATTATACATAGCAACAACAATATTATACGCCTATCAAGTCTGATGAATGTGACTCTTTCCAACAATGAGATAATTGATGCCAGTTCCAATTGTTCAGTGATGGAGAGAGCCATTTACACCCAGAGAGAGGATGATGGGAATTGAATATGGAACATAACATTCTCACTCTTTTTGTTGTTGTTTGCTTGCTTTTTGTTTTCTTATTCATTTACTTTTTTTGATCTGATTTTTTCTTGTGTAACAAGAGAATTGTATAAATATGTTCATACATATTGGATTTAACATATATTTTTAACATGTTTAACATATATTGAATTTCTTGCCATCTAGGGGAGGGGGTTGGGGTGAAGGAGAAAATCTGAAACACAAGGCTATGCAAGGGTCAATACTATCAAATTATACATGCATATGTTTTGAAAAAAAAGCTTAAAAATTAAAAAAAAAGAGAATGTTTCTTAATCTGAGCCTTTAAGGATAGGTAAAATTTGAATAGGTAGAAGGGAGAAGGATGGATATTTCCTTTAAAGGGAATAGTGTGGAGGTAGATATAGAAGGCACAAGCAAAAGAGAGTAGGAGCAACAGTGAGGAGAACTGGATGGAGGAGAAAGTTCCCTTGGGAAATAAAGAGGAAAAGTTGGAGAGAGAAATTGTGGATAGAGTCTGAATATATATACATATATATATATATATATACATATATATATATATATATATATATATATATATTTGAACAGGGAAATAGAGCTTACAGTTGTTTTTCAATTGTGTCTGACTCTATAATCCCATTTGAGATTTTCTTGGCAAAGATACTATAATGGTTTGACATTTCCTTCTCAAGTTCATTTTACAGATGAGGAAACTGAGGTAAAGAGAGTTAAGTGACTTGCCTGAAGTAGCATAGCTAGTGAATATCTGAGGCCAGATTTGAACTCACAAAGAGCAGTGCTTTTGACTCCAGACTTGGCACTCTGCCCACTGTACTACTTAGTTACTCCAGGTAAATATAACACTCAACAACAAATCACTATTTTATACCTACCTGTATAGTTCTGGAGGTAGAAACAAAGTCTAGATAAGACACTTTGATGTAACTTGAGATCTTCTAGGGGGTTAAAACATAAGCACAGAATTTATTTAGTACTAGATGAAAAATACAAAGTGGTGTGTGAAGCTCACAAGAAAAGGACAATAGGGTATGTATTCTGACTCAGAATCAGAAAAACTGAGATTTGAAAACCACATAAGACACTTAGTGACTTTGAACCTGGGGCAATTAATGGAAAAAAAATCTCAGAAGCCATCTTGATCAGCTCCATTATTTTACAAATAAGAAATTGTTTATGAATGTGACCAAGTCATTTAAAATCTCTAGTTGAAACTCCCTAGTTTAAATGACTTGCCCATAAATGCATAAAGCTTTAGGAATGGCATTTGAAACAGGTCTAGAGTCATTGTTCTTTCCATCATATTATATTGTCTCCTAGTCCTTTAACATGAAATCCTCAGCACACTTTAAAAATACTTATAAAAATATCAATTACTATCATCATTATTAAACTGTGGCATGGGATGATTGAGAGGAAGAGGATCAGGAATGGCTTCTCAAAGGAACTAACATTTGGGTTGGGCTTTAACACTCATGCTGAATTAACTATTCTATCCATGGAATGGAGCCTCCTGATTCTCAATGAAAAGGTTGGGTAGATAGGGTAGGAAATTATATACTGGCCATGATGATATTTCGATCAGTAGAGCTTCTGTTTGATGTCTCTTTTTTGGACAAACAAACTGGGAAGTAATTACTTTCCTTCAGTTATGTTTTCTTGTTTTCAGGGGCACTTTTGTCTACAAACCAAATGATTTCAATGAAAGGGATGGTGTCTTCCATTACTATTCACGAGGATGAGACTAGGAAAGAGAGGCCTTCCTGAGTAGGAGAAGGAGCTGGAACCAAGACTGGAGACCACTTCTTCTTTATAAGAACTTCCTGGTAAAAGGATTAATAAGATGAGGGGAATAGATATTTTCTCCAGTACAGGCTAAATCTAAAAAAACAAACAAACAAACAAAAAAAAACAAACCCCAAAAACTCAGACTACATTAGAGGAGGAATTATGTTCCAAATATAGAACAATCATAGCAAATACTGAAAGAGGAAAAAAAGAGAGAAACCTAATAAGGTAAAAGCCTAATTAATTAATACTAAAGAAAACTAATCCTTTAAAAAAATTCTAAAGCTTTTTTCAACTAACAAATACTTTTCCTCTTCAACTACTGCATCCAAAAAGAAAAAATAAAAACAAAATTCTTATAATAAGAAATTTAAAATATTAAATAATAAAAATTAAATAATAAAAAATATTAAATAAATAAATAATAAAAAATATTAAATAAAAAATAAGCATAGTCAAGCAAATAAATGTCCATAATAGCCATGTGCAAAAATGTGTATTTTATTATGCATGTTTAGAACATAACTTTTATATTTGGAAGCTGATAACATGCTTTGAAATTATAGTTAATCATTTCATCAATCAGAGTTCTTAAGGTTTTTAAAATTGTTCACTTTTGCAATGTTATTTTTATAAATTGTTCTAGTTTTTCTCACTTTGTTCTGCATCAATTCATACAACTCTCTCCAGGTTTCTCTGAAACTATCCTTTTCATAATTTCTTATAGCAAATCATATTTCATTATATTCATATGCCATAATATCCCCAGTTGATAAGCATCCTCTTAGTTTCAAATCTTATCCTTAACACATCTGATTTCAAGCTCTCATAAGGGACTTAAACAGCACATAGGCTTGTGTTTGAGTCCATATTTGAGTCCCTACATCTCTGCTGTAGAGATCTTGCCGACATACTTTTGCCTCTTACTACCCCACAAGTAGTTGACAATTTTGTCCATTCACAAGAGAAAGGAGCAAGGGAAATATAAGTCTTTTGTTTTGGATGGACCCTAGGTTACGAACAAGCAAGGCAGCAGAAATTCTGTCTGGAAGATTCTATGCATACTTCCCAACACTGAAAACAGTTGCAGACATTGATTCACCCAGAAAAAGTAAAAAGGAAGAGAACCATGGGAAGAAATGGGAGAGGTGTAGGAAAGGAGACTGAAAGGAGACAGCTGGGACTAGTCCTCTTTCCCCATAAAATACTCTGAAGGAAATAGCTAAGGCCACAAAGAGATTAAAGACAAAGTAATTGCAATTAAAGGGAAAAAAAACAATTGCAATTGTGCTCATGAATGAGGAATGCAATTATATTAAAAATAATACTGTCAAAATTAATTTATGAAATTAATTGTCAATCAAATTACCAAAAGAAATGTCACAAAGCTAAACAAAACATCAAAATTAATTGGGAACAACTAATGGCATGTCTCTGATTCATACTGACCATGTGACAGTGGCCAAGTCATGTAAATTTTCTAAGTTCTAGGCCAGTCTGGGAATTCCCAAGACCCTTTCAGGGGATCCATAAGGTCAAAAATATATTCATAATTACACTGATATTTTAATTTCTAACATATCAAACATTCTCAGATATAACCACATAAACAAAAACTCTTTGTGAGCAACTCAATAATTTTTGAGAAGTACTGAAACCAAAAAAGTTTTAAGAACTCTGGGAAATTCTCTAAGACAATACATTGCACAAAAGCTGGTATCCTTGTGTTTACTAATCTGGGAGTTTCCTATACAAATTAAAATGCTGGTCAATTCTTCCTATTAATAATCTATTATTCTTTATAACTTTGCGTAAGACACTATAGCTCTCTGGTCCCCAATTTCTTAACTATAAGAAGATTATGGGACTGGAAATCTCTGAATTCTTTTCCAGTGTCCTTAGTTCATGAAGCTCCTTGCCACTTTTTTTTTTACCTGCCTTCCGTTTTGGAATTCTTTCTTATTCTGAAAATAGAGACTTGATGCCTTTTATGTCTGTATAAATCTCCTCTTTCTTCCTCCCATTACCATCATCCTCACACCTCCTCAAATCTGCCCTCCATCTCTTTCTACTTAAAAGCTATATCCCAAGAGAAAATGATCCTGTGACATTTTTTAAAACCCAGATTCACAGAGATTAGAGTTCTATAGAGGGAGGGAAAAGTAGCAAAAACTTTTTCTCCTCATTTCAGAGGAAGTTGGAATATGTTTCTGAAATAACAAGAAGGGCTTCAGATTATTAAAAATAAACCCTGGCCTGCAGCCTACTTGACACATTAATCTTTTCTGACAGATGCTGACTTGCATACACAGTCTCCAACTCCCAGAAGGAAGGTCCTCTACTGAACAATATTTTTGGAGTTTTCAATAACAATCATCATCTAATGATTGGATTCTTGCTCTGGCAATCTCCAAGTGGACTCTCTCCTCTTCCTAGGTAGGAAAAACTGACCAGTGTTGTGGATGTTTCCAGAGCCTCAGCTTGAGAATTCCCAAGATTTAGGAAGGAATAGAGCTGAGCAATCAACCTTGGGCTCACATAGTTATAATAATCATATAAATGGAGATAGATGAGTTCAAATTCTAATTAATACTTGTCAGCTGTGTGACACTTAACTCCACTTTGGTTTCTTAGTCTAGTAAAGGAAATTGAACCTCATAGTTTCCAAGATTGCTTCAAGTTCTAAATCCATGTACCTGTGACCTTATGATCTATGATTTCCATGTGAGGAATACTCTGGAATGATAATGGATAATATCTGATAAGGAATGATGATTCTGCACATGTGATCATGGCCAAGGGAGATATTTGGTACATAGGTGCCAATGAAGATACTTCCATAATTGGGATCAGGAAAGAGTATTTGAAGAATGGATAGTGTTCAGCTGGATCTAGACAGTAAGCATTTATATGCATTTATGTAGCACTTACATTTGCCAGGCACTGTGCTTAGCATTTCTCATTTATTAATTATCTATTGATTTTCCAATATTATCTTATTTGTTTCACTTAGTTTCCTCTTGTTTTGGACTTCTCCAGAGTATTGTGGGACTTGGAGCCAGAGAGGTGAATCCTGTCATAGTTACCATCTTTGAAGGCCAGTGATAAGGTTAAGAACAGTGATAGCCTTGTCTGTTGACAATCAGCCTGATGAATGTTAAAGATGTAGAAAAAGAGATAAATTAACAGATCAGGATTAAATTCAATTCTACAATTTAAGTGTGATTTAACTATCTACTATGTGTGGAGATCTGTACTGGGAGCTAGATATACAAAAGAAAAAATAATTAATTCCCTGCCCTCAAGGGGTTTATATTCTATTGGTATTAACTATTCCTTAAACTTGTTATTCTGTTCAATCCAAATGAACAAATAATGAATTAAGCACATACTGTATCACATTGAGTACTGGTGATACAAAGACAAAAACAGAGTCTCTGAGTTCTAGGAACTTAACATTCTACTAGAGGATATAATATTTAACAATATATGTAAATATAAGATGATTTGAATACTGTGTTTTTGAGGATGATTTTTTTTTCAGTTTTAAAAGCTGAGGGTTCAGTAAAATCTTCATGAAGGAAGTGGAAGCTAAAGATTCTGAGAGGTGGTGGTGAGGAGAAAAGGCCTTCTAGGCTTGGCACACAGACATAGCAGATAGAATGCTGAGTTCAGTTTTAGGGGAAGCTATAGCAATAGAAGGTTAAAAAAAACATATTATGAGAACATGAATGTCAACTTCAAAGCTGAAATCTGCCGCAGTGAACAAACTTACTCCTACCTCACCTCCCCCCCCCATTGTTCATGACTTGATAGTTTTTTTTCTTTTCCTTGCTTGCTATCCTTCTGAAGACTACACAATAGGAATATGCAATTTTGGATGTGTGTATCTGACAAGAGTTGTGGTACTCCTTGATCATCTTCTCCCAAAATGAACTCTTTGGTACCCCATCTTCCTTATTTTCCCAATGTCTTTCTTATTCTCCTTTTCTTAATAAAAATAATAACAACAATGATAATAATAGTTGTTATATGTATGTATACACACACATATATATATATATATGCACATATATATATATATATATAGTGTCCTATGTTTCTAAAATAGTTTATATACCTAGTTGTGATTGCTTCTTTGAATATGGACTGACCTATCCATATGCTGGGAAGTTTCTATGTACTGATTTTGTCAGGTACATTTAGAGTAGGGATACAAGTCTGGCAACCTATTAGATAACAAACTTCATCTAATTGAGATGTGTAAGGTTAGCAAACTTTACTAATCACAATGTCCTTCTGGATGATAAGGAGGGAGAGATAAAAATCCAAACCAGCCAATGATTAGCTGTTCCTAAGGTCTCCTTCCCACTCCATCCCTGTGAATTTGCCTAATAGCATCAATCAATTATGAAAACAGAGACTGGGTTGATCTGAATTTCCCATGTTATATCTGAGCCATCATACTCATTGTGTGCCCAGAGAATTGTAGGGCAAAAGAGCCACTTCTAGTTGGAACCTGATTTCTGGTCCTTTATATTGAGTGCTTTTGTTCCTTCTTGGTACCTCCTTACTCATGATTCTCTTACAATTTGGTCCATACAACAACTATTGGAGGTAGATGTGATTTTACAAATGAAGAAACTGAAATAGGTAGTGGTTAAGTGACATTCCCTGAATCCCAGAGGTAGCAAATTTCTAAAATGGGATTTGAACCCAGGTTTTTCTAGCTTCAAGGGCAATGATTTAGTCACCATGTCTCCAATCCCATAACATACCACACCTTGCCATCCATAAACTAATATCTGTTGATTCTGGCTAAAGATAGATCAAGCTGGTCATATGGTGACAGTAAATACAACCTTCCAGGGTTTTGGGAAGATTAGTCAGGAGGAAATGCCAATCTGATGTGGTCCAGTCAATATGGACAGTTAATCTGATTTGATGAGATTTGTGTTCACATTGCATCTCAGACACTGGGGAGCAATGTGATCTTGGGCAAATTATTCTTTTTTTTGAGCCTTGTTTTTCTTACCTGAAAAATGGGAATAATAACACATTTAATCTATCTAGGAATGAATGACCCCATTTACAAGTCTGAGAAGCTAGAGCATTGATTGTGGGCAATATGAAGAGAGGAACTGAATACTTGGAGAAGTGGTACCTGATTACAGGGAACTTGTGCATTCTTCCCTCTAACACTTTGAGAGACTCTGGGCCAATTAATGCCCCGTAAATGCCTGTGTAAACTCCTTCTAACTGCCCTACTAATAATCAAATTCTTAATAGTTATAGGTATTATCTTCCCATGTATGAATGTAAAGTTCAACTTTAATGAATCCTCTATGATTTCTTTTTTATGTTTACCTTTTTATGATTCTCCAGAGCCATATATTTGAAAGAACTTTTCATTCAGTTCTGGTCTTCTCATCAAGCAAGTAATGCTTGAAAGTCTTCTATTTCATTAAATGCCCATCTCCTTCCCTAAAATATTATACTCAATTTTGCTACACAGCAAAACAAGACAATTTTTTCTTGGTTGTAATCCTAGCTACTTTGCCCTAAAGAATATCATATTCCAAATACTCTCTCTGCTCTGGAAAAGTGCTCAGGAGCCTAGTTTTCCCGGGACTGCAAACACTAGTGTACCAGTATTTCTCCTTGCTTTGAGACTGCTAGTCAAAACTATTTATGGGCAATGAACAGGGTCTTGCATCCAGTGACAACAAAGAGTCTCCTGCAATCTCCTGATCAGTTGTCCAACCCCCTTGCTTTCTGTGGTCTAGAAGCTCCCAAAACATCCCTTTTAAGTTGTCATGGGCTGGAAAATTGTTTTACCTTATCCTTTTGTTTGTTCTACTGCTCTAGAATTCAATTTGAGATATTATTTTAATGTTGTTTGGAGGGAATTTGGGAAAGTTCAGGTGAGTGAATACTTTGTCATCACTGTCCTGCCCTTAATTTCTAGTTCCTGCTTTCAAGAAGCTTGCTTTCAATGGCGGGGGTGCAAGGGTGTAAGGGGGCAGCATATGCAGAGAAATAAATACAAAATATAAACAAAGAATTAAAGTAGCTCTGAGAATCCAATATATTTTACTTAGCAGTTTGGCAAAAATAGCAATAAAGAAAAACAAAAATTGTTAAAGAGGAGGTGGGAGGCCTGGCATGGTACAGGAATATACTTTTTATGAAATTGTGAACTGGCCCAAACATTCTGTAAAACAATTTGAAATTATACCTCTTAAGTCACTAAACTGTGCATAATTTTTGACTAGCATTGTCACTACTAAACACAAACCTCAAATAGATAAAAGAAAGAGGAAAAAGATCCATAATGTAGAAAAATATTCATAGCTGCCCTTTTCATCTTAGCAGGCACTGGAAGCTTACCCATGATTTGGGGAATGGTATTTAAGTATATGGAATATTATGCTTCAAAAAATAACAAAGATGAATTCAGAGAAATCCAGGAAAATTAGTATATGCTCTGTGGAGTGAAGAAATCAGAGCAGAATCTCCAGGAGAACAATTTCTACAATGATTGCAACAATGTAAAATTAAATAACTTTGAAAGACTTAAGAATTTTGATCAATGCAAGGACCAACCACAACTCTAGAGGACTAATGATGAGCATACTTCCTGCCTTTTGACAGAGATAGGATGTATTAGTGAAGAAGAATGAAGCATGTATTTTAGACATGGTCTAAATTTTTAAAAATTTTCTTTAAGTAAGGTTTGGCTGATGAAAGAAGCAGAAAGACAGGGCACTTTTACAAGAAAAACTGTTAAAATTTTCTTGTGAAGAAATATAGTCTTAGAAGAGATCTTGAGAAATACAGACTGTTTTGAAGATCAGGTAGAAAACTTTGAATGTATTGAGAGAGCATATTTGAAGGTAGAACAGTGACTAAGAAGGATGTCTGCAGGGCATTGTGGTCCATCAGCTCATTTGCAAGTGACTATTTTTAGAGCTTTGATGTTTATACTTGACAAAAGGGGAAGATTATATAAGAATTGTCTAGTTCATACCTGACTGAAAAATAGGTTTCTTGAGTTTTACATTATAAAGTAAAGATGAGTCACTGAAAACCTGGAGGGTTGGATTTGAATTAACATTAGAAGTTGTTAAGATATCAGCCAGAGGAAAAGCTTTAAGAAGAAACTATGGGGCCAGGGACAGAAGAGAAGTAGGAGAAACAGAATGAGGGGAGTGAGCAAAGAACAGGAAGAATCCCAAGAAGCTGGACACAGGAGACATAGAAGGCTTCCAGCTGAATCAACTGACATCAGCTATTTTTCTGGGAACTTGGAGAGGTATTTTTTTTTGCTGATTGGTGAAATAGCTGCTGGAGGAATAGAGCTGAATCTTATTACTATATCACAAAAACAAAAAAGGAAGAGAGTATCCTAGAGAAGAGGGTCATTGATTATGTCCCAAGTTTCAGAGAGATCAAGAAGAATGATAATTGAGGAAAGACAATTAGTTTTCTCAGAGAAGAGATCACTAGTAATTTTGGACAGAGCAGTTTCAATTTAATGATGACTTTGGAAACCAGGCTGGAAAAGATTTAGAAGAGAAGAAAGAGTATACAAAACCAGTCCATTTGAAAACTGACAGATTGGAGAGGCCCAGACTCTTGAAAAATATCGGAGCAAACACTGCAATTACTTAAAAGTAGACAATACCTTTATTAAGCAAGAAATAAATCATTTAAATAGTTACTTTTTAGGTTGAATACTTAAGATTAATTTTAACTTTTAAACTCCAAGCTAAAACTTATTTATTTTTGAATTTAATTTAAATTAATTTTATTTATAATTCAATAAAAATGGAATTAAAAGAAATAGTAATTTCTTTAAAAAAAGAGAGGAGAGGGAATGGAAGCATTTAGTATATATAATTTCTCAAGGAATATATTCATTAGAGGGAAGAGAGATATTATAGCTGGTAGGGATGGTCAGATGGAATGAGAGTATGGAAAGGAAAGAGGTGAGCTTGTTTGTACACAGTGGGGAAGGAGTCAATAGACAGAGACTGAAGATTAGAGATCAAGAATAAGGATTATAAAGGGGTGAAGATATGATGGAATGAAGCCAAAGGTACATGTAGAGAGGTTTGTCTTGTCAAGGAAAAAGGCTGCTTCTTCATTTGAGAAAGGGTTAAAGGAGGAAATAGTGCAGAAGTTCAGATTTAAACCAAGGAAGAGGGGAAAAAAAGGGAGCTCTTGCTGAATGGCCTCCATTTTTTTCAGTGAAATATAAGGCTGAGAATGAAATGGGATGAAAATTTTTTAAAAAATAACTGGTCAGTAGGATAGTGAATCATTTAAGAAAGCATGCAAAAATTGCCTTGATGCAATGATGTTGGTGTATTTGAGGTTATGTAGCATAAATTTGTAGTGGACCCAATTAGCATAGTTTTACAATTTTTCCAATTCTGTTCTGCCACACATGAATAGGAACAAAGACATAATTAATGAGGGCAGAGCATGCAGGGAAGTGTAGAGTTGAACTTGTTCATTGAGAAATTGAGTCAAAAAAGGAAAGAGACTATAGCCCATGCAAGAATGATGGCCTAGGAAAGAATTAAGGAATGAAAGTGTTGACAAAATGAAGAACATGGTTAGGAGATATAAGACCTAAGGAAAATTATAAGGAAAAAAATATTATAATTGATTAAAAAGAAACTCAGAGTTTATGAACATGGAAATAGAACATTTATGGAAGATGGCAAAATCAAAGATACATTTCTGTGTATAGCTGAGGTTAAATGGAGGTCATGGGAATTTAGTAGATTGAGGAAATGGGAAGTGAGAGTGCTTGAGAGAATATAAATATGTATACTGAAATCAGCTACTATGAATAAAGGGTAAGAAAGAATAAGCTAGGCACTGAGCTTATTGAGAAAAGAGAAATTTCTTGGGGGTAAGTAAAAATCAGAATCTTGATTGGATGACAAATTTGGATTGAATATACTTCAAAGGAGAAGAGGTCGTCTAGCTATGGTACTAGAAGAAAAGCCTGAAAGTGGCAATGGGGAGCAAGGCTTATTCTGACTTCCCTACTACAGCTAGTTGTGAGTTGGAAGATATGAGTAGAATTGCAGCTAGTATTGCAAAGGGTGACCAAGGCCACTGTCATCAACAGAAAGCCAGGTTTCTGTGAGTTTCAAGACTGAGAAAATAAGAAAGGCAAAGTTTTAACATGAAAACAGGTTTGTTGATGATGCTCAGGCAATCCAGAGAGTACAGTAGGAGGAATAAGTAGATCCAGAGTCAGACATTAAGGAGGTAAGTGCTAAGTGGGATACTGTAGTTAAATATTTGCCACAACTTACCTTTAGTATTTTAGTCACCAATTAATCTTTTTGTTTCCATTCTTTCCCTGCTCCAACACATCTTCTACATAGCTGCAAAATGATATAACTTAAAAATAATTTATATAAATATATTTCCACATTAGCCATATTGTAAAAGAAAACAGAAACAATATAAAAACCCAACAAAAAAAGTTTAAAAATATGTTTAGTTTGACATCTAGACTCTTTCTCTGGAGGTGAATAGCTTTTTTCATCATGAGTCTTTTGGAATTGTCTTGGATCTTTGTATTACTTTTGATCATCACATTTGATCTTTTGATCATCACTCAATATTGCTATTATATTATTTTGCTCTTTTCACTTTGCATCAATTCATATAAATCTTCCCAGGTTTTTCTGAGAGTATCCTGCTTGTCATTTCTTATAATATTCTATTATAATCATGTAACACAAATTATTCAGCTATTGCCCAATTCAGCCCTCAAATTCCTTGCCACTATAACAAAAACTGCTATAAATATTACATATAACTCCTTTTCTTTTTCCTTTGATCTGTTTGAGACATAGATTTAGTGGTAGTATTGCTAGGTCAAAGGATATGATCTAGTTTTATAGTCCTTTAGGCATAGTTCCAAAATGCTTTGCAGATGGTTAGATTGGTCCCAATTTTTCCAAAATGATATTTATGCTAAATTATATTTATAAATTTTCTTTTCTGTGATAGTAGACAATCTTATAGATGTAAAGTGGTACCTCAAAGTCGGTTTAATTTGCATTTCTATATTAATAGTAATTTAGAACTATATGACTATAGATACCTTTGATTTCTTCTCCTGAAAATGCTTGTTCATATTGTTAAATTATTTAACAATTAGGGAATGACTTGTAGTCTTATAAATTTGTTCAAATCTTTATGTTTGAGAAATGAGGATTTTATTAGAAACGCAGACTGTAAATTGTTCCCCAGTTTCCTGCTTTTCTTCTAATTTTGACTGCATTGTTTTGTGCAAAACCTTTTAAATTTAATATAATTAAAACTATTCATTTCATATCCCATAATACTCTTTCTTTTGTTTGGTTATAAATTCTTTTCTTATCCATAGATGTGCCAGGTCAGATATTCCTTGCTCCCTTAATTTGCTTATGATATCATCCTTTATATCTAAATAATGTAGCTATTTTGACCTCTTGATATACAGTATGAAATGTTGTTCTATATCTAGTTTCTGAGAAACTGTTTTCCAGTTTTCTTAACAATTTTTATCAACTAGTGAGTTTTCCTCCCAAAAGCTTAGATTTGGGGATTTATCCAACACTAGCTTATGGTTGTTTACTACTATGTATTCTACTGCCTATCACTCTGTTTCTTATCTAGTAGGAATTTGTTTTGTTAATTACCATTTTGTAATAATACCATTTCAGATTTGATACTCCTACACCATATATTTTTATTTTTTAAAAATTGATTTTCTTGATATTCTTGCTCATTTGTTTTTTCAGATGAATTTTGTTATTATTTTTCTATTTTTATAAAATAATTTTTGAGAGTTTGATATGGCACTGAATAAGTAAACAAATTTATGTGGAATTAATTTATCATTTTTATTATATTGACTTGGCCTACTCATAAGCAATGAATATTTCTCCAATTGTTTAGATATGACTTTATTTGCATGAAAAGTGTTTTGTAACTATGTTCATATACTTCCTAATTGTTTTGGCAGGTAAGCTCTAAAGTGATTTATATTGTCTGTTATTATTTTTAGAGGAATTTCTCTATCTCTTCTTTTTGGACTTTGTGGGCAATACATAGAAATGGTAATGATTTATGTAGGTTTATTTTAAATCCTGCAACTTTATTGAAGATGTTAAGTATTTCAATTAGTTTTTTTTAGCTGATCCTCTAGGATTTTTTAAGTATACTGTTGAAAATTATGCTGATCCAGTGACTCCTTGTTCTCAGATTTGCTTGTAAATCAGTGTGGGGGACAAAACGGGGGAGTCTTCAACTTTTGAACTAACTCCAACCTGGGATGCTTGTGAATTTCCTTTATCTCATTGCAAAATTAATAAAAGCTTGCTCCATTTTGAAATCCTTGCTGATCTTCAATGATCAGCTTGTCAATGTGCTACTACCTTGACATATTTTAATAAACTTCATTTAATTCTCTTTATCTTCAGTTTTGCCTCTTTGATTGGGGTAAAAACTTGAACAAAGAATTTTCTTTTTAATAATTCTGTCATACCATTTGCAAAGAGTGATAGTGTTGTTTTCTTATTGCCTATTCTAATTACTTTAATTTCTTTTTCTTCTCTTGTTATTTATCTTTTCATTACTATGATAGCAATTTCTTTTTTTGAAGCTTTTTATTTTCAAAATATCTGCATGATAATTTTTCAACATTGGCCCTTGCATAGCCTTGTGTTTCAGATTTTCCATTCCTTTCCCCCTCCTAGATGGCAAGTAATCCAATAGATGTTAAATCCAATATGTTTAAAATATTTATACAATTCTCCTGTTGCCCAAGAAAAATAAGATCAAAAATGAAAAAAAAAATTGAGTAAGAAAACAAAATGCAAGCAAACAACAACAAAAAGAGTGAGAATGTTATGTTGTGATCACATTCAGTTCCCACAGTACTTTCTCTAGGTTTAGGTGGCTCTCTTCATCACAAGATCATTGAAACTGGCATCAATCATCTCACTGTTGGAAAGAGTCACATCCATCAGAATTGATTGTCGGGTAATATTGATATTGTCGTGTACAATTGTCTCCTGATTCTGCTCATTTCACTTAGCATCAGTTCATTAAGTCTCTCCAGGCCTTTCTGAAATCATCCTCCTGATCATTTCTTATAGAACAATAATATCCCATAATATTCATAAACTATAACTTATTCAGCCATTCTTTAATTAATGGGCATCCATTCAGTTTCCAGTTTTTTGGCACTACAGAAAGAGTTGCCACAAACATTTTTGCACATGTGGGTCCCTTTCCCTCCTTTAAGATCTCTTTGGAATATAAGCCCAGTAGAAACACTGCTGGATCAGAGGGTATGCACAGTTTGATCACTTTTTAAACATAGTTCCAAATTGCTCTCCAGAATGGCTGGCTCCATTCACAGTTCAACCAACAATGTGTTAGTGTCCCAATTTTCCCACATCCCTTCCAACATTCATCATTATCTTTTCCTGTCATCTTACCCAATCTGAGAAGTGTGTAGTGGTACCTCAGAGTTGCCTTAATTTTCATTTCTCTGATCAATAGTGATTTAGAGCATCCTTTTATATGACTAGAAATGGTTTTAATTTCTTCATCTGAAAATTATCTTTTCATATCCTTTGACTATTGATTGGAGAATGGCTTGAATGCTTATAAATTTGAGTCAATTCTCTATATATTTTAGAAATGAGGCCTTTATCAGAACCCTTAAATGTAAAAATATTTTTATTAATTTAGTTTTGTTGGTACAAAAGCCTTTTAACTTAATATAATCAAAATTATCTATCTGGTGTTCAATTATGAGTTCCAGTTCTTCTTTGGACACAAATTCCTTCCTTTTCCATAAATCTGAAGGTAAACTATCCTTAGATCTGAGAGGTAAACTATCCTATGTTCTTCTCATTTGCTTATAATATCACTCTTTATGTCTAAATCATGAACCCATTTAGATCTTATCATGGTATGTGGTGTTAGGTGTGGGTCAAGCTCAAATTTCTTCCATACTAGTTTCCAATTTTCCTAGCAGTTTTTGTCAAATAATGAGTTCTTATCCTAAAAGCTGGGCTCTGGCTAGTTCTTTCATATTTTGTCCTGTGACCCTAACCTATTCCTCTGATTGACTACTCTATTTCTTAGCCAGTACCGAATACTTTTGATGACTGCTGCTTTATAATACAGTTTTAGACCTGGCAGAGCTAGCTAACTTCATTGGCATTTTTTCATTAATTACTTTGAAATTCTTGATCTTTTGTTCTTCCAGATGAACTTAGTTATTATTTTTTCTAGGTCTATAAAATAATTTCTTGGGAGTTTGATTGTTATGGAACTAAATAAGTACATTAATTTAGGTAGCATTGTCATTTTTATTATATTTGCTTGGCCTGCCCATGAGCACTTGATATTTTTCCAACTGATAAGATTTGACTTTATTTGTGTAGAAAGTGTTTTATAGTTGTGTTCATATAGTTCCTGACTTTGCCTTAGCAGATAGACTTTCAAATGTTTTATACTATCAACAGTTATTTTGAATGGAATTTCTTTTTGTATCTCTTGCTGCTGAACTTAGTTGGTAATATATAAAAATGCTGATGATTTATGTAGATTTATTTTGTATCCTGCAACTTTACTAACGTTGTGAATTGTTTCTAGTAGTTTTTTAATTGATCCTCTAGGGTTTTCTTAAGTATACCATCATATCATCTGCGAGCAACAATTTGGTTGCCTCATTATCTTCTCTAATTCCTTTAATCTCTTTTTCTTCTCTTACTGTCAAAGCTAACATTTCTAATACAATAGAGAATAGCAGTGGTGATAGTGGGCAGCCTTGCTTCACTCCTGATCTTATTGGGAATGCTTCTAGTTTGTCCCCATTACATATGATGTTTGCTGATGCTACCAATCATTTTAAGGAAAAGTCCATTTATTCCTATATTCTCTAGTGTTTTTAAATAGGAACGGGTGTTGGATTTTATCCAATGTTTTTTCTGCATCTAATTGAGATAATGATATGATTTTTGCTATTTTGGTTATTGATATAGTTGATTATGCTAATAGTTTTCCTAATATTGAACCAGCCCTGCATTCCTGGTATAAATCCTACTTGGTCATAGTATATTATCCTGGGAGTGACTTTCTGTAATCTCATTGCTAATATTTTATTTAAGATTTTTGCATCAATGTTCATTAGGGAAATTGGTCTATAGTTTTCTTTCTCTGTTTTCACCCTACCTGGTTTAGCTATCAGCACCATATCTGTATCATAGAAGGAATTTGGTAGTACACCTTCTTTTCCTATTTTTTGAAATAGTTTATAAGGTATTGGAATTAATTGTTCTTTGAATGTTTGGTTAGAATTCACATGTAAATCTATCTGGCCCTGGAGATTTTTTCTTAGGGAGTTGATTAATAGCTTGTTTTATTTCTTTCTTTAAAATGGGGCTATTTAAATAATTTATTTCCTCTTCTGTTAACCTACGCAATTTTGTAGATATTCCTCCATTTCATTTAGATTATCAAATTTATTGGCATATAGTTAGGCAAAATAATTCCTAATTATTGCTCTAATTCCTCTTCATTGTTGGAAAGTTTTCCTTTTTTATTTTTGAGACTAACAACTTGCTTTTCTTCTTTTCTTTTTCTAATCAAATTAACTAAGGATTTATCTATCTTGTGGTTTTTTTTTATAAAATCACCTCTTAGATTGATTTATTAATTCAATAGTTTTCTTATTTTCAATTTTATTAATCTCCCCTTTTATTTTCAGAATTTCCAATTTGGTATTTAATTGAGGGTTTTTAATTTGTTCTTTTTCTAGCTTTTTTAGTGGTAAACCCAATTCATTGTTCTTCTCTTTCTCTATTTTATGAAAGTAAGCATCTAGAGATGTGCTGTGGTCTGGGCTCAGAAGACTGTCCCCCTGTCTGTTTGAAACAGACCTGTTCTGAAATTCTTCCAAAGTATTTTCTTCTAGAAATGTGATGTACTCCAGATATTTGTGGGTTCTTTGACTCCAAAACCAGTTTAGAGACTTAATCTAGGTTAGAGGAGGTTACAGAAAGACACAAATTTCTGTGCCATCTTTGCTCTGCCCCCCTCTATAATAGCAATTTCTAGTATGATGTTGAATAATAGTGATGATAATGAGCATGCTTACTTCATTTCTGCACTTAATGGGATACTTCTAGCTTATTCCTATTACAGATAATGCTTGCTGATAGTTTTGGACTGATACTAAATATTTTAGGAAAATGCCATTTATTCATTGATTATCTGATGTTTTTAATTGGAATGAATGTTGTATTTTGTTAGAAGCTTTTTCTGCATCTATTGCAATGATCTCATGATTATTGTTGATTTTATTATAATTATTTATGTTGAAAATTTTTCTAATATTGAACCAGTCCTGTATTCCTGGTATAAATGCTATCTGATCTTAGCATATAATCTTTGTGATATATTACTTTAATCTTCTTTCTAGTAATTTATTAAAAAATATTTGCATCAATATTCATTAGGGAAATTAGTCTATGGTTTTCTTTCTCTGTTTCAGTTCTTCTTGCTTTAGGTATCAGTACCATATTTAAGTTGCAGATTGTGGTAGGACTCCCTTTTTTGCCTGTTTCCCCAAAAGTTTATGTAGTATTATGTATTATGTAGGAACTAATAGCTCTTTAAATGTTTGGTAGAATTCACTCATGAATTCATCTGGTCCTAGGAATTTTTTCTTATGGAACTCAATTATAGCTTATTCAATTTCTATTTCTAAGATAAATTTATTTAAGTATCCTATTTCCTCTTTTAATAATCTGAACAATTTAAATTTTGGTAAATAGTCATCCATTTCACTGAGATTTATTGACATATAACTAGGCAAAATAATTACTTTAATTGCCTTTTCATTGATGATGAAATCACCCTTTTCATTTTTGATACTTGTAACCTACTACTCAATTTTCTAAGACTTACTTTATAGAGGTGTGGCTGATCTTCATAAATGGAGGGATTTTCTATTCCAGGAATTGTCCACACGGATAAAATCACACATACAGATCCATCTATCCAGTGTATATGTGAATGCATATATACATATATGTTATTTGACTTAAATACAAGTACTCATACATATGCATATAGAAACTGAGTAATGAGTTTTAAAAAGGCAGGATTAAGGGATTGGAAGGAGACAAGATGCCATTTTCAAAACATTTATTTCCTGTTTAAGCAAAGTTTATTCTATATCACAACAGGATCTCTTAGTTAAAGTGTTAATGGAATTTGTACTGAACTATCCCTGTACTCTTGTCCAGTTTGTCTCATAATCAAGACCTTGAGGTAGCCAACTCAGGCCATAATTTGTGGCTATTAAATTGAAGATTTGTGAGAGGATAGAATTTTGAATCTTAAAGAGGACTTCAGATAGCAATGGAGAAATTCCTCATTCTCAAAGCATTTTTTTTTAAATTGGAGAAAAAGATGGGGGAACCTTTTACTCTGATATAGGCTCTTGGGGGGAGGGGATGCTTGGAAAAGTACATCCCTTTTCTGTTTCTGTCCTCCAGGGAACTATGAAGCATGGCCAGTTCTTAAATTTTCTTTGGCACCTGAAAGTTTACTGACATTAGCAAGCAACATCTCTTTCACTTAATTAATACTCAGTAACACATATATGGAACTCTTTCCTGACAACAATCCCACAAACTAAGCAGTAAAGTATTTTTATCTCTATTTTTTAAAAGATGAAGAATCATAACATTTAGAGCCATGAGGTCATGCAATCCAGTCCCTACAGATGAAGAATGAAGACCAGGGGGAAGTGAGTTATCAAAGGACACACAGAGGTTAAGTACCAGAAACAAAATTGAAACTCAACTCCTCTTACTCCAAAGCCAGTGCTCTCCACTCTTTACCATGATCTCTATTGAAGTCTAGAGATGCTCTACTCATTGCTCCACCTACTTTCCCTTATGGACAAACTCTTTTACACAGGTTTTGCCAGGGTTAGAGATAGAGGACGTGGGAGATCTTTGGAAGAAGTGTAGATTTGTGGATTTAGAGCTGCAAGGGCTTTCAGTGACTACCAAGTGCAAGAACTTCCTTTTACAGAAAATAAAAATAAGCCACAAAGAAACTATTCAATCTGCCCAAAGTTCTATAGGTAGTGAATGAATATCAGAACTACAATCTCTCCTTAGTTCCCCTGACTCCGAATCCAGGCCATTTTCCATTGTCTCAAGAGATGGAAGTGGAAAAATCATTCTGTTTTCCAACTTTAAGTCTGACCCCTTGAGGTTGATCAACCACCTCCGTACACCTTGTCAAAGAAATGGTTTATTGGCCTCCTTTCCCTTCTCTGTGACCCTGTCCTTCCTAAGACCTCCCCTGCCACAGGTCTCACTATAGCATTCTTACTCAGCTTTCAAAATGTCAGCCAGTCATGACCTATAAGTGCACTTGGTGTGGGAATTCCTTCCACCATCAACAATAGCTTAGAATCACAGAATCATATAGGGTACAATCTAGTGTCAATAAGATCTGAGTTCAAATTTGACCTCAAATGCTTACTAGTTCTGTGTTACCTTGGGCAAACCATTTAATCTCTTATCTACCTCAGTTTCTTCATGTGTAAAATAGGGATAATAAAAATCTACTTTCCATCCTTGCTATTAGGACAAAATAAGATAATAATTGTAAAGGACTTAGCATAATTTTTGGCACATAATCAGTGTCATACAATGTTAGCTACATATTATTTACATATTGTTGTTTTTGTTGTTGCTGTTGCAGTCTTAGGCCTAAAAGGAACCTCAGAGAACACTTAAAACAATTCCCTCATTTTATAAAAAGAAATAGAATTCCAGAGGAGTTATCTAGTTTGGAAAAGTTTATGCAGATAGTTAAGTGACAGAGGCTAGATTTGGGACCCAAATTTGAACCTTACCTTGCTGCTCCCAACTTATCCTTAACTTAGTAAATATCTCAGAGAATTGTGTGAAATTCAGAGAAATTAGTTTCTTGCCTAGGATCAGACCCCTAGGGTCTGGGGCTTAATTTGCATTCAGGTCTTCCATAATCCAGTACTCTGGAAATAAGAATGACTGTAGGTTAGCTGGATCAGCAAGCTCATTGAACCATGGAAACATAAGTATTATTAATGGATGACCTATTCTAATCAGGCCAGGTGGTTCCCAAGAGATCAGAGCAGAGAGGCAGCATGTCTACCAATCAGATAACTCTCTCTCAGTGTCTGTGTTACTCTCCTGATGAGCTTGGTGTGGTGTATTTTGAGGTAGGGTTGAATAAGTAGCTGGGCAAGATTTTGGCAGACATATAGAAAGTCTAGGAGCAGCTAGGTGGTGGACAGAGGCCCTGAAGTCAGAGTTCAAATCTGACCTCAGACACTTAACACTTCCTAGCTGTGTGACCCTGGGCAAATCACTTAACCCCAATTGCCTCAGCAAAGAAAAACAAACAAACAAACAAACAAACAAACAAACAAACAAACAAAAAACAAAACAGCTCAAACCAAAACAACAAAAAAAGAAAGTCAATTTGTCCCCCCCCAACTTCCTCAGCCTTTTTTCATTAATTATTCCATTCACCTTTGCTGTTTCCTGGAGGAGTAACCAGCATCAGGTGGTATGGAGAATATTAGACACAAGGGGGTGAAAACAAGACCAAGGGATGGGAGTTCTGGACTCTCTCCGTCCCTCTGGTAGCCAAAGTCCGGCAGGCAGGGATTATGAAAAGAGCACTCTGAGCTGACTTCAGTTTGGCTTCTCTGAATCCCTGGGCTGTGCCCAGAGAAGGTTGGGTCTGGGCCTGAAAGGGCCATCCAGCCCCAGGGATGTCAAGGCTACAGCCTGTGGTTTCTGGATCTTTCAGAGCCCCTGTGATCTGCCACTGAACAGCTCTGGGGGAACAGCAGCCTGGGAGGAGTTAGAAAGAGGGGTGGGCGGATGTGAGAGAAATGTCCAGATTGCCAGAAAACGGACCCAAAGAGCTATGAGCTTGGGCTTGTTGTTCACTCCCTGCCCCCTCCTCCTTATATTCACACACATGGACTGGAGAGCATTGAGAGGGGAGAGAAAAATGCAAGTAACTGTGTGCTGACAGCTGCCCATCTGCCTCCCTATTTACCAACCCAGTCTTGCAGACCAGACTCTGACTTTCCATTGGTAGATCTGTCTATCTGGGGTCCTAGTCTCCATGAGCAGTGACACAGACAGAGCTCAGTGTGATCTGCAGCTGTACTGACCAGGCAGGACCAGCTCTTTTCAGAGGATAGTGGCAGGATTTCTTGCAGACCTTGCTGGGCGGGCAGGGGAGCCATTCTCCTTCTAAATGACCCTTTTGGAGGACCTCTATCCTCTGGCCTCTTGGGAACTGGCCTGCTTGGGGCCAGTAGTGGTTCCATGCCCACTGAGGGCTGATGGTCTAAGAGTCCAGGTGACTTTGTAAAAAATGGGAAATTTTTCCACTTTTGAGACAAAACTTTCAGTAAATCACTAACTTTGTCTAGGCACTGATTAGGAAAAGACTATTTGAAATCCATTTTAGGGTCTTGAATAGTATTGATGGAGGTCCTTGTCTCATGGGAGGATGTAGAGTTAAATGGAACTGAGCCCTGATATGACCTATAGAAAGGTGGCCTGAACTGGCAAAGGTCAAGTCAGGTGCATTTTAGCTTAGTTGTTGAATAAATTTGATTGAATAATGCAACAAGTGTGCATTAACTACTTACAGAGTTTTCAACAACTTTCAAGGTACTTCTTTAGGTTAACAATAATCATGATGATAATTGTCTTTTACATAGTGTTTTAAGCTTTTCAAGATATTTTAGCATCTCATTTGAAATCTGCGAGATAGATGCTAATGTTATCTCCATTTTACAGAAGAGGAAACTTAAGCCTGGAGGTTAAGTAGTTTACCCAGGGTCACTTGCTAGTAAGTATAAAATATCAGGGGAAAAGGATAGATGTGAAGACTGAAGTTGTCTGAGAAAGCTTCACAGAGGAGGTTGAAATGGAACAGGGCCTTGAAACATTAGTAAGATTCAAATACATGAAGAGGAAAGAGTTGGAAAAAGGATTCCAGTTTGGGGAGAATTCCATGAGCCCAGTTCAGAAGTGAACAAGGGCAAGGCATGTTGTGGCCAGTCCGTCTGCAGCTGAAGCCTTTTATGGAAGGGAAGGGATTGAAAGGAAATCTGGTGGAAGGCCTTGAATGACCAGCCAAGAGGTAGTATTTTAACCCTTAGGCAATGGCTTAATCTTCCAGAACACCAAAGTTATGCTATTTTCTTCTGGGAAGCCAGTTGCTCTGCTGAAACCCAGTGCTGTTCTTGCATTGTAAATTTTTACATTTTTTTTATGAACAATAAGGGCTGTGAGTGCCTGACACATCACCCCAGTTCCAACCCCTCCCTTGGAGAGAACACAGGGTATAATTACTGAGATGCAGATGCTGATGGCAAACCCTACTACAGCCCAGGAATGACTCATCCTCTGGAAATAAACAGGGCCCAGCGGGCAGCCTGGGAACTAGCTGAGGGGTGCTATTTGTCTGACTCCCCAGGTCAGCTCAGAGGGGTGGGAGAGGGGACTCCCGGGGAGCACAATGGGGCTTATTCTCAAGAGCAGAAGTGGAAAATACTCACTTGATTAGAGGGTCAGGAAAGAGAACAGGGCAGCAATACTCAAAACTCCTGTGTATAGCTTCGGTCTCTTAGGAGCATGAACATTTGCATTCATTTCTGAGGAGGTTGCCTCCGGTGAATGCAGGGTGTCCCATGGCTACAAATTAGTGTTTTTAAGATATTTTATTCTAAACTTAAAAGCAAAAAAAGTGCATTTTCATACACATATCAGAACACACAAAAAAGGATTCCATATCAAACCAGGGATATCCATTTTCTAAAACTGTTCTTTTTGTATCTTTTAAAGCTTCTTTTATGCATTCAATTTGTTACTTTGATCCTCTTTATTTCTTTTTTACTATTTAATTTGCTCACACCATAACAACTGAGAACTGAGATAAAGAGGGAAAACAAATCAACAAACCTTACAACAAATGAGCAGCCAATGGAAATAAATCTACACATCAGCAATGCCCACAAAAGTATATCTCTGAACTTGGGTCTGTCATTTCTCTGACAGAAGTGAGTAAACTGCTGTGGCAAGTCCTTTAGAGTCATGATTGGTCAAAATTCGTAAGTTTTTCAAAGTTATTTTTTTCTTTACAGAGTTGTTGTACTTATATAAATTGTTCTTTTGGTTCTGCTCCCTTCTCTTTCTATCAGTTCATGCTTCCCAGGGTTCTCTCAAATCATCATATTTCTTATGGTATAATAATATTGCATTACATTCTTTTCTCCAGTTGTCTTGGAAGCATTTTATATATCTAGAGTCTTTCTCCCCCTACCAACTTTAATCTCTTTGAAGATCAGGAAGTTTGTTTTGTTTGGAGTTTTTTTTTTTAATACTTTTTTCTCCCTTTTTAACCAGCTCCCCTATCCTGCTTCTTGCTGGTTGCTTTATGATATGCTTTCTTTGATGTGGGAGCTCTGTATTTGGACTGTAACATTTGGTATTTTTATTTTGGGGGCTCCTTTTGGGAAGTTATCTATGCATTCTTTCTTCATTTTGCCCTCTAATTTGGATAAATCTATTCATTTTTCACTCATTATTTGGACTGTTTTTATAAATATCCTGATGCTAAGAGAAGACTTTTCACTTTGTTTTCCTCCAAATCAGGCCTCTCTGCTATTTGAACATCTACACAAGATGATATGATATGATTACCCCTGTTCCCTCTTCCTTCCTACTTTCCATATTTCCAGGTCTTTGTATTTTGTCTTTCTCCACTAGAATATAAGCAAATAGAAATCAATTTATTTGCCTAAACTCTTCAACTAAATTTGGGGATTTATAATATTTATAATAATTTTTTCCACATAGGGTTTGTTGTGAGGATCAGATAAGATAATATTTGTAAAGGCTTAAAGAGTTTAACACTATGTCTGGCAATAGGAGGTATTACATAAATGCTTATTCCCTTTCCCTGCTTTTACTCTTCCTTTGTTCCCATCTCTTTTTATGTCGTTCCTTCCTTTGTCCATGAAAGCTACTCAGTCCCATCAGTTTAGCCCTATCCAGATGTACCTAGAATGCCTGTCTCAAAGATGATCTCACTTAGTCTTCCTCCTTCTCCTTCCTCCTCTCATTATTGAATGATGAAAGGCATTCTTGCCTCTCCCTGTGCAGATGAATTATGAATGCTCTTCTGAGGGTGCTCCTGTCTTCCAATTAGGGCTGGGAGGGTTGATGGCACAAGCAAATTAAAATGTAATTCATTGGGGTTGACATTTAAACTCCTATGGTAAATGGCAGGGTTGGAAAGAACTGCACGAGATAGCTTCCAACACAGCAAGGAGGCCTCTCTAAAAACAGACATGAAGTTTAAATAAATAATGCAAGCTTAGAATTGGAATCCACAATAAGTCTAGGGTCTTTTAATGATGGCTAAATTAGGGTCTAACTGATGGTCATTCTAGCAAAGACTCCTTCCTTTTATATAGATTTTAAGAAAGGAGAGTAACCCTCCTCCCCAACATATAGAAATACATATACATACACATACATAAATGCATACTAAATACAGGAAAGGTCTATTTTGATTCATAATTCCTTGAAAAGTTAGTCACCAGCCTGTTGATTGCAAGAAATAGGAAAGGGAAGAAAGAGTTAGAATAAATCAGTATCTTAACCTTCTTATATCTCTGATTGCAGTCAGAGTTTCTAGAGATTGATGAGGTGCCATTGATTGTCAATACAAGGTAAAGTCCCAGTGATTACAAACATAATATCAGAGTTGACAAGGACCTCTGAGGTCATCTAGTTCATGTGTGAACAGAGATTTACAACATTTTCTGACAAGGGATTATCTTTCCTTTGCTTAAGTCCTATAAGGTAGCGGTACTAAGGATTATTGGGGTCCTGTATGATGTCACTAGGGTAGAATACAAGAACAATGCTACATTCCTTACCATTCTTTGGGATTTCATAATGTGATGAAAACCTAATTTGATTCAGACAATTCTCAGTTTTAGATGAGTGAACTGGTGGGCAGGTATCCCAGGAAATCCTTCTTGAAGAGGTGTAGGACTTTGGATGAAATCTGAAATCTGATTGATTTGTCAGGGAAAATATCTGTTCTAAGATGATAAAACATGCTTTGTGAGTTATTATATCTGAAGTAAATGTATAATTTAGGAATGTCCTAGTAATAATAATGCTGATGTTGATGACAACTCAACTTTATATTTTTGAGGTTTAAGAAGTGATTTCCTCACAACACTCTTAAGGAGTAATACCATCAGCTGATGATCCTACAAGTATATATTAATCTTTTACTATGTACTGTGTGAAATTCTAGAGATAATAGGGAAAGCACAAACCACCTCTGCCCTCAAGAACCTCATGTTCTAATCAAGGAAGCACGTATAACATTTAGGTTTTATGCAGCCATTTTCAATCATGTATAACTCCTTTTGGCCCCATTTGGGGTTTTCTTGGCAGAGGTACTGGAGTGGTTTCTTTTTAAGAAGATATAGAGAGTAAATGAAAGGCACCCTTAGAAAGGAAGGTACCAGAAGCTAGGGACAGGGTGACCTGGAAAATCCTCTTGCAGAAGGTGGCACATGAACACAATCTTGGAGCCAGGTATTATAAGAAGCAGGTCTAAGAAGGGAGAACACTTCAGACAAGGGTCACAGCCAGTGCAAAGGCATAGGAATGGGGTATCAATATTATATATGAGGAACAGTAAAAGGTCAGTATGACTGGCCCATAGTGTGTGTGAAGGGCACAAATGTGTTCTCAAAGTATGGAAAACTAGACTAGAGCCAAATTGGGAAGGGCTTTATATTTAAATAAATCATAAAATATAAAACCGAGGATTTTGTATTTTCTCCTAGAGATAATGTCTAGCTACTGGAGCTTATTGAATAGGAGGAGCTGGTAACATAGTAAGAAGAGATAGAATGCTTATATAACATTTAATAAGGAAAAAAACTGTTAGGATTAGAAAACACTTTGGTGACAGATTAAGCATTCAAAAAATATCTTGATAGTTTAGAATAGTGGTATAAATAAAATGAAACTTTATGGGGATACAATCCATGGCCTAGTGCCTATAGGTTCTGGGTTCTTGGAGGCTGACCCCAAAAATCATTCTCTTTTTGACTCATATTGTCCTTACCTAGAGTTTACTCAGAATATTAAAGAATCTAGTTTTTGTGTTAGCTTCTGAAAATTTAGTAAGAGAAGTGCCCAGATCCCATACAATTACTCAAGGTAGCAAATATATTTATTGGGTATAAGATAGATTTATTATGACCCACACAAAATGCAGACTGAAAAAAAATTAAAATAATTAAATATTTACTAGATGTCAAGTACTGTCCCAAACTCTTTAAAACCCCCCACAAAAACAAGTGCCTTAAAGTAACATTTTAGAAGGGAAACTCTCTCTCTCTCTCTCTCTCTCTCTCTCTCTCTCTCTCTCTCTTTCTTTCTGTCTTTCTTGCTCTCTCTGTCTGTCTTGAGAAGGAAATGGCAAACTACTGTAATATCTCTGCCAAGAAAACCCCATGGGCATGATTTGCATGCTATGGTCCACAGGGTCACAAAGAATCAGACATGATTGAATGATAGAACAACAGATCTTTAACCCAATTGAAGGATTTCTAGCACTTGCTCCCTTTGTACTTCACTGTCGCAGAATAAATGCACTGATAGCTATTTAGCACAAAGTATTTGTGATAGATCAGAGATTTTTTTTTATATTAAACAAAATCAGGAAAATATACTAGTTTAAAGAAGTAGTGAGAAAAAAAACTCATGTAAACAAAGTCATTAACAAAAAGAAAAGCTACATATTCATGGAAATATTTGTAGCAGCACTTTTTATGGTAACAAAGAATTAGAGACAAAGTAGATGCCTGTCAATGGGGGAATGACTAAACACACTGGTTATGAATTTAATGGAATATTGTTTTCCATTTCTCGCAATTGTGTTCAACTCTTCATGACTACACTTGGTATTTTCTTGGCAAAGATACTACTATTTCCTTCTTTATCTCATTTTACACAGGAGGAAGTGGAGGCCAGTGAGGTCACCCAACTATTAAGTATCTGAAGTCAAATTTGAACTCAGAACTTCCTGAATCCAGTCCCAATATTCTATCCACTGAGCTACCTAACTGCCAGGTTGGAATATTACTGTTCTATTAAGAAACGACAAAGATGAATACAGAAAGTCTGGGGAGACTTGCATGAACTGATACAAAGTGAAGTAAGCAAAGTATACACAATTCCAACAATGCAGATTGAAAGAACAATCACAATACAATTGAGACTGAGTGTTGCAAAATTGTAAAGAATAATCTTGGTCCTAAAAATGCTATATGAAGATACCTCTCTCATTTCCCTGCAGAAGCAGAAGAGACAAGAACTACCAGTGTAAAATATAATATAAAATCAAATTTTGTTGATAGATTGATTGGTTTTGTTTAACTTTTTCTCTTTTAAAAAATTCTTCATTATAAAGGATGATTCTTTGGGAGAGGAAAAAAAAATTAAGGGGAAAAGCTAAATGTTGCAAAAAAATCAATTAAAATCTATTTTAAAAAAAGAAAAAAATTATTAAAAACGCTTTTTGGGTAAACAGATACAGGGAAGAAGAGATAGGGAGAATAAAACCTTTTGGAGATTTTCCTTAGTTCTTTAAGAAATAGTTGCCATCAGCAGCTTCAGTTCAAAGTTTTGGTAATATTGAGCAGAAACTGCCCTGGAGCCAACCTGGAATGCTTATTCCCAGCTCTATTGCTAATACTGCAAAAGGCCTGCTGGGAACTGATCACCATAGTGCTGTAGATACTACTGCTGCTGCAAAGCTGTTTCCCTCTCTCTTCTCTCAGCTCCATCTCTCTCCTGAGGCAGATTGCCCTATTCAAATTCCCCAGTATGACTAGAGTCCACCCTCTACCTCAAAACTCAAGACTCTCTATTTCTTACTAGATTAGAGAAAGAGCACGGGACAATTAGATGACAATTTCCAAGATTTCCAGCTAGGTTTAGAACCTTTCCCTGTTGGGGATGAGGGAGTGTTGCACCCCCAAAGTAGATTGGGGTTACTGGCTGGTATGGTAAAGTGTTTCAAAATAATTAGTAGGCTTGGATCATCTCCAAATCAAGAGCCAAAATTTTTATTATGCTGCTAACAGCAGGCTAAATTCCTTAAGGGGTTTCAAAGTAAAGGGGGCACATCTAGGTTTTTGTAGGGGAAAAATAACCTTGGCTGTTGATATCATAACTTTACCTGTTGATTGATGCGGTAATTGTGAAATGGTTTTTGTCAATGAAAAGAATTAGGAATTCAACTAGGGACCTCAAACAGAACTAGGGCTGTAATAAAGGTCCACTTAAGGGTAACAAAAATCCTAATTAAGATTTTAAGGTTAGGTGCAGCTAGGTGGCACAGTGGATAGAGCACCAGCCCTGAAGTCAGGAGGACCTGAGTTCAAATTTGGTCTCAGACACTTAACATTCCCTAGCTGTGTGACCCTGGGCAAGTCACTTAACCTCAATTGCCTCAGCAAAAAAACCGGGGGGGAAAAAAAAGGTTAAAATAATCAGTGTTCCTCCCTTCTTGCCTTAGGGAGTAGCTTGGATTGGAAAATTCAGACTTTCTCCTGTTAATGCCACTTCCTGCTATCAAAGAACTGCTCAGATTAAGGATCTGGGGATCTTTTAAATATCCTCATCATCTCCACCCACAAATTAGCAAATCAGGAAAAACATATCTGAGTAGAAATCAATCTGAGCCAGCCAAATACCTGATTACATGCTGGTCTTTTAATTTTCTGGCCTCCTATAGCATTTATCGTACACATCACACAAACCAGCATTTCATTATAAGCTGTGAGGCATTGTTCTATTTCACGTATGTTAGTCTTTCCTTTCCAGAAGGACTTAAGCTCCTGTAGAATAGAAGCTACCTGTCTCTTCTTGGGTAAACTCCACATTACCCAACACAGTATGGAACATACTTCATAGAAGATGCACCATAAAGTCTTACTGCCTTGAATTGAAGTACTTCAAGCTTTAAAATCAAGTTCCTTCTTCCATACTTTTAATTTATGTTTTAAAATACAACTCTGTCTTTTCAAAACAGTTCTTGGGTATCCTGTCCTGAGGATTATTGCTGTACTAAAGGATAAGAGAAAGAAAAAGACAGAAAGACTGAGGCAGAGAGAGAGACAGAAAGAAACAGAGTAGGGGTAAGACAGAAAGGCAGACAGAGACAGAAGAGAGAAACAGAGAGAGAGAGAGAAATAGAAAGAAATAAAGAGAAAGAGAGATGTGAGAAAAAAGACAGAAAGATATGAGAAAAAGAGTGAAACAGAAAGACAAAGAAAAAGAGAGCAGAGATGGAGAAGAGAGAGAAATAAAGAAAAAGAGAGAAAGAAAACTATTGATACCAAGTTTGGTGAGTTGACCAAAGGTCTAGATCACCCAAAGATTCTTATGTGTTTTAATATCAGAACCTATCTGAAATCAGGCAATAATTTTCCACTTCCTTACCACTCTCACTGTGTAGCACTTAATATTATCTATCCTGGCATTCAGTGATATCCAATCCAAAGGTGCAGACCATCAAGCCCAATCTTCTCTTTTCAATCAGTCAGTAAAAAGTAGCAAACAATTATTAAGGGCCTACTATATGCAAGGCACTTTACCAGATGCTAGGGATTCATAAAAAAGCAAAAAGGTTTTTCCCTCAGAAATCTTACTTTCTAACAGGAGAAACAACAAGTACTATGTAGGGAAAGCATCTACTCCGGCACTACTCCCAATAAGTCACAGATGTGAGTAGGATCCCCAAGGGTATAACTACCACCACCACAAAAATAGTCTGTGACTCTGCACTTGCAAAACTGGCTCATGGACTGACACCAGTGTGCTTCTCCTTAAGAGTTAATCAGCAGGCACAATTAACTCAAAGCATGGTAATTTACTATATTAACATTTTTGTTATTCACTAATTTTCAATCATGGTCAACTCTTCATGACCTTATGTAGGGTTTTCCTGGCAAAGATATTGAAGTGGTTTGCCATTTTCTTCTCCAAATCATTTTACATTTGAGGAAACTGAGGCAAGCAGGGTTAAGTGACTTGACCAGGAGTACATAGCCAGTAAGTATCTGAGGCTAAATTTGAACTCAGGAAGATGAATCTTCCTGACTTTAGGCCTGGCACTCTATTCACTGTGCCCTGAAGCTGCCCCAATTTAGCACAGTAAGAACATTAGCTATATAACATTCCCCCACAAAGCTTGGATACATTCTTACCATATACCTAATATCAATAAAAATTGCCTCAAACTTAGACTATGCTGGTAGTAAGGCATTCATATAGGGAACATATGCCAAAGTAACTCATGTCTCCAACACCGAGGAGTCCCAATGTCCTTTCTCTTCTTGGGGGCATTCTCACACTCCGCCACCAATCTCAAGTGCAGTAAATCTCCTGAACATGTCCCTTAACTGTATTCCTTGGGCCTGGACTCCCCAAAGTTAGTGCCTCTCAGCCAGAGCTAATTCTTCCTTGAATCTTCTTTGTTCTCAACTTCTAACTCCATAGGTGTAAACAAAACACATAAAAAAACAGATACAAGGTAATTGTGGAAAGAGAGAAAGACCAAGGAAGAACTCAAGAATAAAGCTGCCTTTTTGAGATGTGACTCAGTCTTGAAGCTCCACAGAAACCTAAGTCTAAAAGGTATTCAGGATAGCTTTATCCCTCTGACTCAGAGCACAATAAAACCTAAACTCACCCCGCCAGAATCAGGTCAAGAAGCATAATTGGAAAGACCTTTCTTTGGTTCCCCTTCCTTCTCTCACAAGCCAAAATCTGGGGATCTGTGTCTCCCACACACATACAATCCATACCTCTTGCCTATTAGTTTACATGTCTAGTTTGCAGCTACCAAAGCAACTCTTAAGACATTTTCATAGAAGGACAAAGGTTCTGATAAAGTGTTCAAATGTTAATCTTGACATTCCCATGTCAAAGGCCCCAGAACCAACCCAGATCCATCTCTTCTCCTCCATCAATACAAGGTACTCAGCAACTACACTTGGCAGATGGCAGCAAGAGAGAGAAAGCCAATTGCTTCTATGACTAAAAATAAATGCCTGGCGACATGTCTATTTTAAAGGATATGGTACATTTACAATATCTTTTCTTGCCTAAGAGTAACTGCTGTGTCAACTCTCTCTGTATTTCTAATTTAGTATTGCAGGGGTGGCAGTAGATTTGGTATGAAGCATTCTAGGAAAACATCAGCACAAGGTCAGGTACCAGAATAAAGAAAAGGAGGAGAGAGAAGGAAGGAAAGAAGGAAGGGCAGACACTTGAAAAAAGAAAAGACGAAAAGAAAAAGAACCTGAGGAGGGTAAGAAAGAAAAAAAAGAATAAGTAAAGTAGGAAAAAGAGGAGGAAGAAAAAAAGAGGATGGGGAGGGGAAAATGATAAGAAGTAAGAGAAAAAAAGAAGACAGAATAGAGGAGGTGGTGCAGTAGGTAGAGTGCTGAGCCTGGAGATTCATCTTCCTGAGTTCAAATCTGGCTTCAGACACTTACCAGTTGTGTGACCTGGGCAAATCACTTAACCCTAATTGTCCCAGTTTCCTCATCTTTAAAATGAACTGGAAAAGAAAATGCCAAACCACTCCAATATCTGCTAAGAAAACCTCAACTGGGGTCACAAAGTGTCAGGCACACCTGAAAAATGACCAAACAGAAGTAGAACAGGAAAAGGAAAAAGACGCCATTTATATAAAATCCTTTTATATCACCTGGGAATAGGAAGGGGCTACCTCACAGAAAATTTTCTGAAGAGTCTTTGCATCTCAAAATGATGCTGTTTCCAGAACCATATTCACACAGAATTTCTGAGTTAAAAAAGACTTCATTGATCATCTAGCTTAATTTGAACTTAAAAACAAGATCCTTCTTTAACATACCTGACAAGTGGCCACTCAGTCTTTTCTCAGAAACCTCCAGTGAGGATCAACCCACCACTCACCAAAGTAACTTCTTCCACTTTTGCACTTTAGCTGCCAGATCATCCCATTGACTCATCCTGAATTTGCAGTTCACTAAAATCCCAATACCTCTTATCAAACTGTTCTATAATCATGCCTTTCCAGATTTGTACTTTGAACTTAGAGATTTCTTTCTTTCTTTCACTTATGACTATAGAAAGAAGATTGATTAGAAAAATTCCTCCAATCCACTTGATGAATTTACGCGTCAGTGACTTTTGATAGAATTTTCCAGCCAAGGGTAGATGTGTCTGATGGTACCTTGTTCACAAGGTTAAATACAGCTGATTAAATGTCAGTGATGGGGAGTATAACTTCTGGGAGGGAGAACACTAATGCACCCATTATTCTGGCAGAGGTTTGGATTTTTTCTCTTCTATTTTTCTTCTGGAGAGATCTTGAGTGTAGTTTTATCTCTCTTTTATCCTGAGAACTCTCAGTGACTTACTACATGTTGTTTGTCCTTCAATCTCAAAGAGGTCCATTGACACTAGGAGGGTGATGTTTTGACCTTTGAGGTAATTGGATTTAAGTGAGGCAGAGCTGGGCAAAGTCATCAGCCTCAATCTCTCCTCCAGAGTCATCAGAATCCAGTGGCAAGACGTAGGATGCTTGGTGATGGCTCCTCACTGAGTAGCAAAAGCAAATGGGAGAAGCAGAGATATCCCAAGAGAGAAATTCTTAGACAATATCATTCCAAAACCTTACCCTCTTGATTGGAGGAGAGGAAGATTTCCTAAGTAAAATTATAACAGAAATAAGCCTACTACCCAGAAAAGGAGAATCTATGTTACCTGTCCAATTTAATAACAATATCTAGCATTTTATATTTTATTTCCTTTATTCCAGGTACTATGCTAAGCACTTCAGGAATATTGTTTCATTTTGATCCTTGAAACAACCCTGGATGGTTGTTACCCCCATTTTACTGTAAGAAAACTAAGATTAAATGACTTGCTGATGATCACACAGCTAGCAAGTGTTTGAGGTCAAGTTTAAGCTCAAGGAGAAAATGTTGCCAAAGTAACATATTACCTCCAGCTTTGCAAGAACCCAATATCTTTCCTCTTCTCATGGTCCTTTTGCTGCCCCACATTGGACATAGCATCTTCACTGGACATGTGACTCAGCTTGGCTATTTGGGATACTTCTGTCTATAATTCAGCTCCCAACAGCCAGAGATAGTTCTCTCTTGAATCCACAGATTCTCTTCTCTCTTGACAGGAGTCGCACTCTTTAAGACTTTCAACTCTTTCTCCTTAGAGAGTGTCCTACTATTTAAAAGTCACCAAAAACATGCCCTTCTTGACTAAGCAGCAATGAGTTGTTATCTAATTGAATAGATAAATTTATAAAATGTAGTGCTTGCTTTGTGTTAAGCATTGGGGATACAAATAGAAAAATGAGATGGTCCCTGCTTACAAAAAATTCATATTCTTTTTTTTCCTGAGGCAATTGGGGTTAAGTGACTTGTCCAGGGTCACACAGCTAGGAAGTGTTAAGCTAGAAACTCAGGTCCTCCTGACTTCAGAGTTGGTGCTCAAACCACTGTGCTACTTAGCTGCCCCAAGAATTTATATTCTAATGGAGGAAAAACATATGGAAGGTTTCAACTGCAAGTTAAAAGGAAAAGTTTCATGGCTGTACAGCAATGAAGCTGGTCTTAATGTCTCTTTTTGAAAATCAAATCAGTTTCTGAGATTGAACCATCTGATGGAGTCAAGGATGGTGTGGCAAGAACTTTCCTTACTCAATCTTCAGCATCAGCATCTGAGCAACTACAGGAGCATTTGCCAGTCTGCATGTTCAAAGAGATGATGGGTGATGGCACAGGGCTGGAAGTATGGCTATTTTAAAGGCTCTAGGGATCAGAATCCTTGGCTCTTTCTATCAAGATTGTGGTGGTTTGACTTGCCTGGCACATGCTATATGCTGATGCCTTTCTGCATCAGCAAGGCTGGTTTACCTGCCCTGTATTTACAGTTAGATGGCATTTAGTGGGGATGGCTAGTACCTTCTCCACAAGAGTTGCTTCACAGATATGAGAGGTGGGCTGGAAGAAGAACCAGTGGTCTGTGGCATGATGCCACTTCCAGGGTTCCTGTGCCTGTCGCCAAAGGGTGGCAGTTGATCAGTATTTGGTGCTGCTGTTGCTGAGAACAAGCCCACTCTATACGATGAAAGGTAGATATGCTAACTCAACTTGCCTGGCACATACTACCTCTTGTCTCTTCATCCAAATTAATTAATTAATTCTATTAAGAACACATTCCTACCTGATCAATGGGTGGCAAAGTGAAAATCATTTCTGCAATATCTTACCTTGTGTCTCTTACCTTTCCTTATTTTTTATACTTACAATAAATGGGCTGGGAAAAGTCAGTTAATAAAGGTTGTCCTATTCTCTCAGAAAAAAAAAAACCTAGAAGGATTTCCATGAGCTGATGCAAAATGAAATGTACTGTGTACAAAGTAACAGGAATATTTTAATATGATCAGCTGTGAATGACATCATTATTGTCATTAATACAATGATCCAAGACAACTATGAATGACTTTTTTTAAATTAAGCTTTTTATTTTCAAAACATTTGCATGGACAATTTTTAACATTCACTCTTGCAAAACCTTGTGTTCCAAATTTTTCCCTCCTTTCCTCCCACTTGCCTAGATTTCAAGTAATCCAATTTATGTTAAATATGTGCAATTCTTCTATACATATTTCTACAAATATGCTGCACAAGGAAAATCAAATCAAACAGGAAAAAATGGGAAAGAAAATAAAATGAAAGTAAACAATGACAAAAAGAATGAAAATGCTGTGTTGTTATCCACACTGTTACCACATCCCCTCTCTCTGTGTAGATGGCTCTTTTCATCACAAGATCATTGGAACTGGTCTGAATCATCTCATTGTTGAAAAGAGCCATATCCATCAGAATTGATCAAGATATAATCTTGTTGTTGCTGTGTATAATGATCTCCTGGTTTTGCTCATTTTTCCTTAGCATTAGGTCATATAAGTCTCTCCAGGCCTCTCTGAAATCATCCTGCTGATTGTTTCTTATAGAAAAATAATATTTCATAACATTCATATACCATAACTTATTCAGCCATTGTCCAAATGATGGGCATCCATTCAGTTTCCAGTTTCTAGACACTACAAAAAGAGCTGCCACAAACATTCTTACACATGTGGGGCCATTTCCTTCCTTTATGATTTCTTTGGGATATAAGCCCATTAGAAACATTGCTGGGTCAAAGGGTATGCACAGTTTGATATCCTTTTAAACATAATTCCAAATTGCTGTCCAGAATGGTTGGATCAGTTTACAACTTCACCAACAAGGTATTAGTGTCCCAGTTTTTCCACATCCCCTCCAACATTTGTCATTATCTTTTCCTGTCATCTTAGCCAATCTGACAGGTGTGTGTGGTACCTCAGAGCTGTCTTAATTTGCATTTCTCTGATCAATAGTGATTTAGAACACCTTTTCATATGACTAAAAATGGTTTTAATTTCTTCATCTGAAAATTGTCTGTTCATATCCTTTGACCATGTGTCATATCGAGAATGGCTTGAATTCTTATAAATTTGAGTCAATTTTCTATATCAATTAGTAATGAGGTCTTTGTCAGAACTTTTGAATGCAAAAATGTTTTTTCCAGTTTATTGCTTCCCTTCTACACTTGTCTGCATTAGTTTTGTTTGTACGAAATCTTTTTAACTTGATATAATGAAATTTATCTATTTTGTGTTCAGTGATGAAATCCAGTTCTTCTTTGGCCACAAATTCCTTCCTTTTCCACAGGTTTGAGAGGTAAACTATCCTATGCTCTTCTAATTTGCTTATAATGTCACTCTTTATGTCTAAATCATGAGCCCATTTCTACCTCATCTTGGCATAGGGTGTTGGGTGTGGGTCAATGCCTAGTTTCTGCCATATTAATATTCACTTTTCCCAGCAGTTTTTGTCAAATAGAGGGTTCTTATCCCAGAAGCTGTAGTCTTTGAGTTTATCAAACAGGAGATTACTATATTCATTGACTATTTTGTCCTGTGGCATTGATCCCACTGATCAACTATATTTCTTAGCTAGTACCAATTGGTTTTGATGATTGCTACTTTATAATGTAGTTTTAGGTCTGGTACAGCTAGGCCACCTTCATTTGCACTTTTTCATTAATTCCCTTGAAATTCTTGACCTTTTATTCTTCCAGATGAACTCTGTTGTCATATTTTTCTAGCTCTGTAAAATAATTTCTTGGGAGTTTGATTGTTATAGCCCTGAATAAGTAGATTAATTTAGGTAGTATTGTCATTTTTGTTATATTAGCTTGGCATACCCATGAACACTTGATATTTTTCCAATTGATTAGATATGACTTTATTTGTATGGAAAGTGTTTTGAAGTTATGTTCATGTTCCTGGCTTTGCATTGGCAGGTAGACTCTCAAATATTTTATATTATTGACAGTTATTTTAAATGTAATTTCTCTTTGTATCTCTTGCTGTTTTACTTTATTGGTAATATGGAAAAATGCTGATGATTTATGTGGATTTATTTTGTATCCTGCAACTTTCCTAAAGTTGTAAATAGTAATTGTTTTTAGTAGTTTTTTAGTTGATTCTCTAAGATTCTCTAAGTATACCATCATATCATCTGCAAAGAGTGATAGTTTTGTTTCCTCATTACCTACTCTAATCCCTTTAATCTCCTTTTCTTTTATTGCCAAAGCTAGCTTTTTTTTTTTTTTTTTTTTGCTTTTTGCTGAGGCAATTGGGGTTAAGTGACTTGCCCAGGGTCACATAGCTAGGGAATGTTAAGTGTCTGAGACCACATTTGAACTCAGGTCTTCCTGACTTCAGGGCTGGTGCTTTAACCACTGCGCCACCTAGCTGCCCCAACGCTAGCATTTTTAATACAATTCTGAATAGTAATGGTGATAGTGGGCAACCTTGTTTTACCCCTGATCTTATTGAGAATGGTTCTAGTTTATCCCCAGTATATGATACTTGCTGATGGTTTTAAATAGATGCAGTGATCATTTTAAGGAAAAGCCCATTTATTCCTATACTCTATTGTTTTTAATAGGAATGGTTGTTGGATTTTATAAAATACTGTTTCTACATCTATTGAGATAATCATATGATTTTTGTTAGTTTGGTTATTGATGTAATCAATTATGTCAATAGTTTTTCTAATATTGAACCAGTCCTACATTCCTGGTTTAAATCCTCCTTGGTCATAGTGTATTATCCTGGGGATAACTTGCTCTAATCTCTTTGATAACATTTTATTTAAGATTTTTGCATCAATATTGATTAGGGAAATTTGTCTATAATTTTCTTTCTCTATTTTGACCTTACCTGGTTTAGGTATCAGCACCATATTTGGGTCATAAAAGGAATTTGGTAGGACTCCTTCTTTCTCTATTTTTCCAAATAGTTTGCATAGTATTGGAATTAATTGTTCTTTAAATGTTTAGTGGAATTCACATGTAAATCAATCTGGCCCTAGAGTTGATTAATAACTTGTTCAATTTCTTTTTCTAAAATAGAACCATTTAAGTAATTTATTTCCTTTTCTGTCAATCTGGGCAATCTATATTTTGTAAGTATTCCTCCATTTCACTTAAATTATCAGATTTATTGACATATAGTTGGGCAAAATAATTTCTAATTATTGCTCTAATTTACTCTTCTTTGGAGGAAATTTCTGCCTTTTCATTTTTGATATTAACAATTTGATTTTCTTCTTCCCTTTTTTCTTATCAAATTAACTACATATTTGTTTATTTTGTTGATTTTTCATTAAACCAACTCTTAGTTTTGTTTATTAATTCAATTGTTTTCTCATTTTCAATTTTATTAATCTGCCTTTCTATTTTCAGAATTTCAAATTTGGTATTTAATTGAGGGTTTTAAATTTGTTCTTTTTCTAGCTTTTTAAATTTCAAGCCCAATTCATTGATCTTTTCTTTCTCTATTTTATGCAAGTAATCACCTAGAGATATAAAACTTCTCCTAAGAACTGCTTTAGCTGTATTCCATAAATTTTGGTATGTTGTCTCATTATTGTCATTCTCTTGGATGAAATTATAGATTGTGCTTATGATTTGTAGTTTCATCCACTCATTCTTAAGATTAGATTATTTAATTTCCAATTAATTTTTGGTCTATTTTTCCCTGACCTTTTATTGTATGTAATTTTTATTGTATCATGGTCTGAGAAAAATGTATTAACTATTTCTCCCTTTATGCATTTGATTTTGAGATTTTTATGCCCTAATACATGGTCAATTTTTATGTTATGCATGTTAAAATATTTGTTAAATATAATATGTATAAACATATTTATTCAATTCTGTTGCTGCACAAAAAAAAATCCGATCAAAAAGGAAAGTAAATGAGTAAGAAAATAAAATGCAAGCAAACAATAACAAAAAGAGTGAGATTGTTATGTTATGATTCACATTCAGTTCCCATAGTCCTTTCTCTGGGTGAAGATGGTTCTCTTCATCACAAGATCATTGGAACTGGCATCAGTCATCTCATTGTTGGAAAGAGTCACGTTCATCAGAATTGATCGTCATATAATATTGTTGTTGCCATGTACAATGAACTCCTGGTTCTGCTCATTTCACTTAGTATTACTTCATGTAAGTCTCTCCTGGCCTCTCTAAAATCATCATTCTGATCATTTATTATAGAACAATAATATTCCATAACATTCACATACATGGTCAATTTTTGTATAGGTTCCATGTACTGCTGAGAAAAACGTTCTTTTCTGTCTCCATTGAATTTTTTCCAAATATGTATCATACCTAACTTTTCTAGAATTCTATTTACCTTCTTGACTTCTTTCTTATTTATTTTGTGGTTTAATTTATCTAGTTCTGGTAGAGCAAGGTTGAGATCTTCCACTGTATAGTTTTGCTCTCTAATTGTTCTTGAAGCTCTCTTAACTTCTCCTCTAGAATTTGGATGCTAGACCACTTAGTACATATATATTTAGTATTGATATTACTTCATTATCTATGATACCCTTTAGCAAGATGTAATTTCATTCCTTATCTCTTTTAATTCAGTCAATTTTTTGCTTTTGCTTTATATAAGATCAGGATCACTATCCTTTTTTTTTTTTTTTTTTTTTTTTTTGCTTTTTGCTGAGGCAATTGGGGTTAAGTGACTTGCCCAGGGTCACACAGCTAGGGAATGTTAAATGTCTGAGACCAGATTTGAACTCAGGTCCTCCTGACTTCAGGGCTGGTGCTCTAACCACTGCGCCACCTAGCTGCCTCTCACTATCCTTTTTTTAAAACTTCATCTGAAGCATAATAGATTCTTAACTTTTTATGTATCATTATTATGTATATTATGTACCTTTACTCTGAATGTATCACTCTGCTTTAAATGTATTTCTTATTAACAACATATTGTAGGATTCTGGCTTTTAATCCAGTTTGCTATCCACTTCTATTTTATGGGGCATTCATCCCATTCACATTTACATTTAACATTATTAACTCTGTATTTCCCACCATCTTGTTTTCCCCAAGTTATACTTTTTCTTTTTTCTTTATCCCTTTCCCTCCTCCCTACTTATGACTGCCACCTTCCTCACACACCTCTCCCCTTTTATAGCCCTTTCCCCTTTCTTATACTTTTCCCCTTCTACTCCTGTTTTCCCTTATATTAGCCTCCCCACTTCCCTTTCCCAATTCCCCTTCTACTTCCCTATAGGGTAAGACAAGTTTTTCTATCAAACTAAATATGTGTTGTCTCTTTGAGCCAAATCTATTGAGAGTAAGATTCATACAATTCTCACCCATCTCCCTTTTTTCCCTCAATTGTAATAGGTCTTTTTTTGCCTCTTCCTGAAATGTAATATATCCAGTTTTAACTCCATTTTCTCCTTTTTACAGTAGAATTCCCTTTTCTCCTCTAGTTTCTTTTTTGTATCCTCAAAAAAACATCAGATTTTACCTGCATCTTCTAAGTATACTCATAACAGTGATACAGATCTCAAAAGTTAAGCATATCATCTTGCCATACAAGGATGTAAACTTGGAAACTTTTGAATGAAAGTTGTTATTTGTCTTTCCTTTTTACCTTTTATGCTTTTCTTGAGTTCTGTATTTGAAGAGCAAAGTTTCTCTTCAGCTCTGGTCTTTTCTTCAAAAATGAATGAAAATCAGCTGTTTCATTGGATGTTCATCTTTTCCCCTGAGAGATAATATCTAATTTTTCTGGATATTTGGTATTTGAATTGTTTCTTTCTGGCTGCTTGCAATATTTTCTCCTTGATTTGATAATTCTGGAATTTAGCTTCAATTTTCCTTGGAACTTTCATTTTGGGGTCTCTTTCAGGAGGTGATCAGTGGATTCTTTTAGTGGATATTTTACCCTCTGATTCTAGGACATCAGGGCAAGTTTCCTTGATGCTTTCCTGAAAGATGATGTCTAGTCTAGTTTTTTTTCATCATTGTTTTCACGTAGTCTTATTATTAAATTGTCTCTCCTGGATCTATTTTCCAGGTCAGTTGTTTTTCCAATGAGGTATTTTATTTTTTCTTCTATTTTTTTGGGAGGGGGGTTGTTTGGCTGACTCTTAAAATCTCATTGAGTCATTCACTTCCATTTGTTTAATTCTAATTTTAGTGAATTATTTTATTTATTTAGCTTTTTTATCTCATTTTGCATTTGACCAATTGAACTTTTAAATGAGGTGTTTTGCTCATTGGATTTCCCCCCCCCCCATTTTACAAATTCTGTTTTTCAATGAATTGGTTTCTCTTTCAAATCTATTTTGTAAGGAGTTATACTTTTTCCTTTTCACTATATCTATTGTGTGAGGAGTTACATGATTTTTCCATTTCAGTAAATCTATTTTTTAAGGAGTTTGAGGTTTCATACGAAGATGATTTGCCTTTAGGATCCTCAGGGTTTGAGGCATTCTCCATAATAGCTATCTATGGTCTGAGTTCTTTTTGCTTTTTTGCTCATTTTTTTAAAGATTGAAGTCTGCTCTTAGGGGAAAGGGGAGACTGTCCCAAGCTTCCTCTCCAGGGGACAGTGGCTATAAACAGCCCTGAGCGATTTCTGCTGACTTCCTTTGGGTGCTGGGTGTGCTGCATTATGCTGGGGTTCAGAAGCTCACTATTTGCCTTTTGCATTTGCATTGGATGTCTCACAGCTAATCTGCTGATCCACTGGCTTCTAACCAGGACAGAGTATTCAATGCTCCTCTATTTTGTATAGGAGCCTCCTGGTAGGTTCCCTGGTGTTTGGACACTGCATCACCCTGGGTCCCTGTACTGTAGTTGTGCTTGGATACTCACCCTATATTCAATTGGAACAGATATTTTCTGAAGTTCTTCCAAAATATCTTCTGCTCGAGAGGCCTGGAGAGACTTGCATGAACTGATGCTGAGTGAAATCAGCAGAACCAGGAGAACATTATACACAGCAACAAGACTATGCCATGATCAATTCTGATGGACATGGTTCTCTTCAACAATGATGTGATTCAAACCAGTTCTTATTGTTCAGCGATGAAGATAGTCATATATATCTAGAGAGAGGCCTGTGGGAACTGAGTGTGAACCACAACACAGCATTTTAACGCTTTCTGTGAATATCTCCATGCATTTTGTTTTCCTTCTTAGGTTGTTTTTTCTTCTTCTCTTTCTAGATCTGATGTTTCTTATGCAGTAAGATAACTGTATAGATATGTATACCTGTATTGTATTTGTCATATAATTTATCCTATTTAGCATGTATTAGATTACCTGTCATCTAGGGGTGGGGGGTGGGGGGAAGGAGGGGAAAAGCTTGGGAAAAAAGTTTTTGCAAAGGTCAATGTAGAAAAATTACTCATATGTTTTGTAAATAAAAAGCTTTATTAAAAAAAAGGAAAAAATCTTCTGCTGGCAATTTGTGAGTTCTGTCTTTCTAAAACCAATTCAGCAGCTTGATCTGGTGTTTATCTGAGGGATGCCAGGAAGATGTGTCTAGTCTCTGCCATCTTGGCTCCATCTTTCCCTCCCCCAAAGGACTTATGATAAAATGCTAACCATACCCAAAGAAAAAAACAAGTGACTTCTGAATGCAGCTGAAGAGTATTTTTTTTTTTTCATTTTCCTTATTATTCTTGAGAGTTATTTAGTCTATGTTTTTTTTTCACAACATGACTATTATGGAAATGTTTTGCATGGCTGCACATGTGTAAGCTATATTGAATTGCTTGCATTTTCAATGGCAGAGGGGAGAAGGGAAGAATAGAAAGAAGCTGAAATCTAAAGATTAAAAACAAATGTTAAAACAACTTTAGCATGTAACTGGGGGAAAATAAAATACTAAATATTAAAAAAATTTGTCCTAATCAATTCTGTGTAGTGTATGTGTGTGTATGTGTAGCCCTAAGTTTGGGAGTTCAGGGATCTAGTTTTATAGCCAAATAAAAGGAGTTTTCAGAGCAGTATTGCTCTTAGAGAGAAAAACATTTGCTCACATGATTCCTGGTGCTGAGAAAGCAGTAGAAAGGGACCAAAAACATGATATGTATAATCAATGGTGGTGAATTTTTTTATTCTTCTATTTCTGTGAGGTATTCATTGAATGGTCTGTTGAAAAAAGATTAACATAACTAGTAGCCCCAAGTGTTCCTCCCTTCCTAGAAGAGTTTAAAGCTCTTGGGTGATATGAATCCAAGGAAAATAAGAAATATCCATGTGGGAAGAGATATTCATTTGTAAGGATGTTTGCCCCATTGGCAACCTCAAATTTTGAATGTCAGTAAGAGTCCATACCATAGGGTAGAATTAAATGTAGCAGGATTTAAGATTCTGGATGGATAAGGGCTTTTTAGTTTGTTTCTAAGTCACTGTAGGCCTCTTTACATGTTTTCCACATTGTGAAGGGAATCTTTTCAGACCGTGTATCTTTTCAGGCTGTGTATCAACTGATATCTCTATGATATTCACTATCCCTGCAACTTCTTAAACCAAAACACTTCCAAGGTTACAAGTCATATATATATATATATATATATATATTATATATGTATATATAATATATATATATATGTATACATGTATATGTAAACACACATATATCACATATACATATTTATGCACACATGTATATTGATCAATGGTCAATGGTTGTTGTCCTTAATTTTCAAAGAGGAACAAAGGGACATCAATATATTGGGGGCAATGTACAGTGTATCTAATGGTAGCTGATCAGAACAATATCAGCTGAGAAAGCGCAACCACAGGTCAGACACAAATACCAATTGCTCATAGTAGGAAACCATGTCAGGGAGGCTTTGGGCTGGGTACTGAACTTAGCTTAATGGAATGAGAAATGGACATAGAGTGTGAGCACCCAAGTTCAGTCTCTAGCCCTGCTAATTGTTATCTGTGGTGTGTTGTCCAATGGACCTCTTTGGGCCTCCTTTGCAGAATGAACTAAAGGGCCCCTTCAAATACTAAACAAGCACCTACTCTGTTTGAGGCACTGTGTGAGATATTGAAGACACATAGACAAAAAATTAAACATTTCCAAGAAGCCTGAATTCATTTGGCATAGGTGACATGTTCATATAGAGAAATGAGGATGTGCCCCTATCAGACTGTGACAATTTTGCTGATCAAAAGGGAGAAAAACAAAGACAAATGTGAAACTTGCATATAAAAAAGAAACTCACTCAGAAAGTAGCCAACATAGCCAATACATTTACCTCAGGAAAAGACTGTCTTGCTTTGCATTTGCTCTTTTGTATATAACCAAGAACACTTTAGAATTGGGTATCCATGAACCCCATTGCTGTTTTGTGATTATTAAACAAATGGATGGGTCCTGCCTCAGAGGAACCCTGCCACAGGACACTGGCCTTGCAGCAAAGCCACCATTACAGTCACATCCTACATTAATTAGTGAACCTTGTGATGAGAGTACCCCATATCTCTCCATCCCCCAAAAAGGACACTGAGACTGCAATTCCAGAATGTGACTTGTCTTAGTTACACATGTTCTCCAAATGTGAGCCTCAGTACCATGACACATGTTTGTGTCCACCTTCTCTATGGGTACTATATTTGGGGAACAGTATGTCCCAGATTTATGAATGTAATCTTAGGTAATTTTTGTTCTTTGTTTGTCTTTTGAATAAATGTCATTTTCAACAAACATTTGAATCATCTGGATGATTTGTTAGTGGGAAACATTGGTGGAGGCTCAGGTGCTAGAGAAGTAGAAATAGCCATTTGCAACATTACTCCTAGAACCCTAAGATTAGTGGAAATTACCCATTGAGGATACAGTATGCTAGCATGGTGGAAAGTTGGGGGGATAGTAAACCATTAGATATTAGGCTACCCCTGCAACAGATATTGAGTTAAGTATGTAACTAGCTAATTTACTACATAAAGTCCTTTCTGATTCTTCCAGCCGCTAGGGACTTCCCTACCTTAAGGAAATTATTTATTTTTCACACAAAACATTTTTCATCTAAAATTTATTGTGTACACAAAATAAATAAAAGATATTTTAAATTCTAGGATGGCCCTAGCAGCTGGAGGATTTGGGAAAGGCTTCATGTAGTTTCTGGTGTATGAGCTGACTTTTGACAGACATGGATGTTTCTGAGAGCTGGAGGGGAGGAGAAAGGGCATTCCAGTTGTAGGAGGTAATCCTTGCAAAGACATGAAAATGGAAGTTGGAGTTTTATGTATTAACAACAAGAAGATTGGCTTAACTAGAACATAGGATGTGTAGAATAGACCTCCCAGGAAAGCTGGAAAGGCAGGTGTGTGGGGCTTTGGTGTAGAGTTATAAAGGACGTTAAATGGCAAATACAGAAGTTAATAATTTGTCATAGAGGCCAAAGGGATCCAGTAGAGGCTATTGAACAAAGGTATGAGAGGGTAAGATTTGTGTTTTAGGTAAACAACTTTGACAGTTGTGTGGATGCTGGAATGAAATGGGAGAAACTTGAGGCAGGAAAATGACTGCATAACATAGGCAAAAAATGAAGAGGGCCCGAAGCAGGATGATATTCATATGAGTAGAACCAGATTTGTATTAATAGAGACCAAGAGATATGGCAGAAGTAAAAATGAGAATTTTGGTAACTGATTAGATATGTGGGATTTCTGAGAGTGAGAATTCAAGAATGATACAGAGTTTGCAAACTTAGGTAGTTAGAATGATAATTCCTTTTAGTCTTAAATAGAAAAGGGGCTATTTGTGGATGGATATGACTAGGGGAAGGATAGATTGTCACATGGTACATCCTTTCTTGCTTGCATCACCTAGTAGGTGAATTCTTTGGCAGCTCAGGTTGTCTTGGGCCAATGGCTTGCTGTATTTGACAGCTCTTTTTATTATGGAGAAGAGAAAAGAAACCTTTTAGCCCAGAGCAAGTTTGAAGAAATGAGGAGCTGAGGTATTCATTTCCCCTAGGGACTGAACCTGCCATATATTACCATCTCCTTCATCAGCTCAAGGATAGTTATAAAGAGAAAGCAGATGTTCCTTGTCACAAGCTTGGCTAGGGATGTCCTAGTGGTAGCAGTGAGCTGTTATGGGGAGGAAGGGAGGTGTTTGGGAACATTAGGTCCCTAACATCCTAATGTCAATGAGTTTGTCATTCCTCTTCTGGGGGATTCTCCTGCCAACATAAAAGACTAGACAGTCAGTGCAGAAAGGAAGGGAAGACATGAAAAATAAACTTCACATTAATTAGAGCCAGACTTGGAGTTAGAGGACCTAGGTTCAAATTCTAATACTACTACTTACTACCTGTGAAGTCTTGATCAAATTATTTATCCTTTACAGGACTCGGGTTTTTTCATCTATAAAATGAAAGAGATGGAATATATGATCTCTCAACCTCTCTCAGTCCCAATTTCTTATGTATGAAAGGAAGGTATTGATTGGGACTTAATGACCTCTAAAGTCTCCCCCAGCTCTAAATTTGTGATCTTATGACTTCAAAAATCTCTTCCAGGTCTACTTCTTATGATCCTGCTATTGAGAGTAGTGGCTTATCTCAGCAATCTTATGGCATTTTAGAGGAAGGCACCTCACAGGCTTCTGATGAAGTTACGTTTTAAGTTCAAATGCTTTTATGTTTTGAATAATGTGGGATCTTATTGATGCAGACATTCCTGATCAAGAATACAGCCCACCACTGATCTCTCAGGTTGGACAGTTCTTGTCTACTATTCTTTCCCATAATTCTTCCATAAAGGTGATTACCAGCATTTCCTTTGGGTCTCTCAATATTTTGTGGATGACAGGGCAACAAATGAGCTGTCAATCAGTTAGCCTTTGCTCTCACTACCCAATCAGACTTCCTTCTTTTCTGATCTGTCTTTTATACTATTTCTCACAATGTTGCAAAGTGTGAGTTACATAAAATGTGAGCTAAAACATTATATAAATGAGACTGATTAATACTATATTGAAAGGCAGTATTGCATAATGGATAGAGAGCTGGCCTCAAAGCTGGGAAAACTTGATTTAACTCTTATCTATCACACATACTGACTGGGTGACCCAAAAATCATTCCTTAAACTCTCAGTTCCCCCAGGCAACTCTCAAAGACTATAATCTGTAGGGAAGGTACCGATCTATATTGGTAGAGGGAGTTTCTTTGCTTGAAAGTTCCTTAAATTAATGAAATCACAAGTTGAGTTTCTGTCCCTACCTGTGTATTTATTAGCACAGACATAGAGATAGGAAGGATATGAAAGCAAAGGGATAGGTAGTGCAGAACATCAGGCATAAACTCCAGGGACAAGACCTTGGATAGAGTCCAGCAAAGGGGATTTGCTGCTGCTTTTACTTTACCCCTTAGCTGCCTCCCTGCCTCTCTGCAAATTAAAGAAAGCTTTGACAGATAGTACAGCTAAGTGAGTCTCACTTTAGATGAAGATAAAAGATTAATTACATCCAAATTATTATTACTACAAACCCAATATATCAGTAATCATTTTACTTAATGGTTTTTCAGGCAACATGACAATATGAATAAGACAAAGCTAACTTTTTGAAAAGCAAGTATCCTCCTGATACCTTATGAATTTCTATAGATATTCTCCTTGGAATGATATATAGATGATTCAATTCCATTCAATGACTTTTGCTGAACACCCACTATATGTAAGTCATTTTGTTAGCTAATAGGGAATGCTAATCAGTTAATCAACATTCAGTAAATCACTAAGCAAGCATTTATAAAGCAGTCATTATATTTGTTTTAGAGCTGTAGTAGACTTTTTTATTAATACTTTTTATTTGCAAAACATATGTATGGGTAATTCTTCAACATTAACCCTTACATGGCTTTCTGTTACAGATTTTTCCCCCCAACTCCCCACCCCTCCCCTAGATGGCAGGATATCCACTATGTGTTAATTATGTTAAAATACTTGGCAAATCGAATATATGTATACATATTTCCAAACTTATCATTATTGTGCAAGAAAAATCGTATCTACACAAAAGACATATCAGATAAAGGAAACACAATGTAAGCAAACATCAATCAAGAGTATGGGAATGTTATGTTGTGGTCCACATTTCACATCCCTCTCTCTGGGTGTATATGGTAAAGCAGTCATTATAAACCAGGCACTCTGCTAAGCACTAGGGAGAAAAAGGTAAAAGTAAAATATTCCTATCTTTCAAGTAGTCAGTATGTTCCATAGGGTGATTCCCTGGCAGTCATCTGTGATGGCTTCTCTTGAAATATATGATGAATCTTTCTTCTCTTTCCTAAAATATATCCAAGACTAGGAATTTGGGGACTGCTGAATAAATAGCATGACCAGGAGAAATATATCTGAGTCCCTCAAAACATCCATTTAAATGCTATTGAGTGTGAGATTAAACCCATGATACAAAAACAAATAATAACACAAAATCCTACTCTCAAGTTGTTTATATTCTGTGGATTCTCTCAGGAGAACATGCAATTTTCACAAATGAGGTAGAGGGAAAAGGTGGCCACTGTAATTAGCTTTGAAGTAAACTAAGGCTTTTCACAGGTACAGAAGAGGAAGTAGTATATTCCAATGTAATGACCAAGTATTATTAAAATGATCAGGCTCATAGAAATGGATGACTGTTGGTTTCAAATAGCAGCCTTTCAGTTTCTTTCTTCACCTCTTTCTTAAGGAGTTTTGATCTGACCTTAGAATAATCAGAGAAGCTGTTAGAAATCTTGTTCTCCAACTTTTAGACTTATATGAAGAGAAGTAGAAAAACTGACAGAGCTGGGAGAAACAGATGTGACAGAAGAGAGCAAAATAGTTTCTAATTATTGCTCTAATATTCTCTTGTTTTTGTTACTAACAATTTGATTTTCTTCTTTCTTTTTTCTAATCAAATTAACTAAAGGCTTATCTATTTTGTTGGTTTTTTCCATAAAACCAACTTTTAATTTTATTAGTTCAATAGTTTTCCTATTTTCAATTTTATTATTCTCCCCTTTTATTTTCAGAATTTTAAATTTTGTATTTAATTGGGGGTTTTAAATTTGTTCTTCTTCTAGCTTTTTTTAGTTGCATGTCCAATTCATTGATCTTCTCCTTCTGTATTTTATGCAAGTAGGCATCTAGAGATATAAAACTTCCCCTAAGAACTGCTTTCACTGCATTTCATTGCTATGTTGTCTCATTATTATCATTCTCTTGGATGAAATTATTGATTGTGTCAATGATTTGTTATTTCACCCACTCATTCTTTAGGGTTAGATTATTTAGTTTCCAATTAAGTTTTGGTCTATTTTCCCTGGACCTTTATTACATGTAATTTTTATTGCATTATGATCTGAAAAATATGCATTTAAAATGCCTTTATGCATTTGATTTTGAGGCTGTTATGCCCTAATATAATACATGATCAATTTTAGTTTGGGTTCTATGTACTGTCAAGAAAAAAAAAAGTATATTCCTTTCTATCTCCATTCAATTTTCTCCAAAGATCTAACATAGCTAACTTTTCTAAAATTCTATTTACCTCCTTAACTTCTTTCTTATTTATTTTGTGGTTTGATTTATCTAGTTCTGATAGAGCAAGAATGAGATCCCCCACTACTATGGCTTTGCTGTCTATTTCTCCTTGCAGCTCTCTTAACTTCTCTAAGAACTCCTCTAGGCACTTGGTACATATGTTTAGTCTTTATATTACTTCATTATCTATGGTACCGTTTACCAAGATGTTGTTTTCTTCCTTATCTCTTTTAATTAGATCTATTTTTGCTTTTACTTTATCTGAGATGAGGATGGCTATCTCTGTTTTGTTTGTTTGTTTGTTTTACTTCAGCTGAAGCATAATAGATTCTGTTCCAGCCTTTTACCTTTACGCTGAATGGATCACTCTGCTTTAAATATATTTCTTGTAAGCAACATATTGTAGGATTCTGGCTTTTAATCCAATCTGTTATCCACTTCCATTTTATGGGAGAGTTCATACCATTCACATTCACAGATAAAGTTATTAACTCTGTATTTCCCACCATTGTGTTTTCCTCAACTTATATTTTTCTTTCCCTTTTCCCTCCTCACCAATATTTTGCTTCTGACCACCACCTCCCTCAATCTGCCCTCCCCTTTTACTGCCCCTTCCTCTTTCTTATCTTTTTCTTGTTCTTCTTCTGTTCTCCCTTCTATTACCTCCCCTTTTCATTTCCCCTTTCTCTTCTTAATTCCCTATAGGATGAGATAAGTTTCAACAATAAACTAAATATGTCTGATTTTCTCTCTTTGAGCCAAATCTGTTGAGAGTAAGATTCACACAATGCTCATCCCCCTCCCTTCTTTCTACCAACTGTTAATAGATCTTTTTTTGCCTCTTCATGTGATGTAATTTACCCCTATTTTACCTTCCCTTCCCTCTTCTTCCCTGTTCTACCCGTAGCTTTTTTTATATCATCACAGTAAAGTCAAATTGTACCTTTAACCTCTAAGAATATCATATTCCAGACTCTTTGATTCTTTAATGTGGAAGCTGCTAGGTCTTAAGTAATCCTGATTGTGGCTTCTTGGTATTTGAATTTTTTTCCCTGACTACTTGCAATATTTTCTTCTTGATCTGATAATTCTGGAATTTAGCTAAAATATTTCCTGGAGTTTTCATTTTTGGGGTCTCTTTCAAGAGGTGATTGGTGATTGGTGATTCTTTCAATGGCTATTTTACCCTCTGATTCTAGGACATCAGGGCAGTTTTCCTTGATGATTTCTTGAAATATATTGTCTGTGCTTTTTTTTTAAATTTTTAAAAAAATTTTTCCATCGTTGTTCTCAGGAAGTCCAGTAATTCTTAGATTGTCTGTTCTGGATCTGTTTTTCAGTTCAGTTGTTTTTTTGATAAGGTATTTTACATTTTCTTTTTTTTTTCATTTTTTAGTTTTGTTTGATTCTTGATGTCTCATTGAATCATTTACTTTCATTTGTTCAATTCTAATTTTTCATTAATTATTTTTTTCAGTTAATTTTTTTAATCTCCTTTTGCATTTGGGCAATTGAACTTTTAAATGAGTTGTTTTGTTCTTCGAATTTTTCTTTCCATTTCAGAAATTCTATTTTTTAAGGAGTTGATCCTCCTCCTCTTTCTTCTCCTTCTTTCTCTTTCTCTTCTTCCTCCTCTTCTTTTTCTCCTTTCTTTTCTTCTTTTTCTTCTTCTTCTTCAATATGTCTGACTTTTCATGTACTATTTTGGAATTTTCTTACCATTTTCTTCTCTAGCTTATTTTACAGATGAGGAAACTGAGGCAAACAAGATTAAGCGACTTGTGCAATCACATAACTAGTAAGTGTTTGAGGGTAAAAGAATCTTCCTGAAATCAGGTCTGGCACTCTATCTACTGTGCCACTTAGCTGCCCTCAATGATCTCTGCACCATGGTTAATTAGGTGATAGAGGATGTACTTCCTGTTGTTTGTTCTTCTTGTCTCTCATTCTCTTGCCAACAGCCTTAAAGAAAAGCATAGCCCTTTCTCCTACTGTTGAGTTTCTATAATTGGCAGCTTTACCATGTTATTATGATCCCTTTTTTGTTGGGGGGAGAGGGAGTGTGTGCATGTGGCTCTGAATCTGAGATCTCATTGGTGTCATATGGCCATAGTGATAATATAATGATTCTACAAATTGTAGTATGGAATTTAGCTTCTTCAATTGTGGTTCATAAGCCTATATGGCATCTCATAACTGAATGGGGCAGTTATGAAATTATGACATATTATCAGCAAATGTTCGATTTGTATACCTATTTATATACATATTTTCCTGAGGTCACATGAAAGCTCTGGTGTAAAACTCCCTTTCCTGATGCAGATGAGTGACTTCAGTAACATGTTCTTAGAGAGTTGCTTGGGGATCCTAAAAGTTGTGACTTGACCATGGTCACGTAGTTAGTATGAATCAGCAGTCACCCTTGAACTTGGGTCTTGTCAATTCTATGTCCTGTTCTTTACCTACCATCCTATGCTGCCTCTCTGAAGGTTTTTTGTTTTGTGTTTTGTAAAAGGATGCGTAAAGCACTATACATCTTAGGAGGATTACTGAATAGGGAGAAAATAATCTAAATGTGATCTCTAGCAAAACGTGTCCTTGAAATATGTCCCCTGGGTAATTGTAAGACTGCATTTTTAAAATCTGGGAATAAACCATCCAGTCTCTTGTTAAGGGATGGATGCAATTATCTAATAGCTTCTTCCTGTCTCTATTAGCCAGTGTTAGGAATGGGGTGGGGGGAGGAAATTGAGTTTGTTGCATGATATTGTATACTGAAGCTGTTAGATGAATAAACTCAGTGAAACATTAATGCTTTTAAGAAGTAGGAAAAAATCCAGTCATTTTAGAGCAATAGAGGGTGGGTTTTAGAGACTTAGGGTCTCTCCCCAATGGTTCCTGGGTTCTAAAATCCTACTCTGAGAACTGCTTGCTGGAGCCCTGGGGTTGACCTTAATTCTAAATATAAAACTTGTGATGAAGGCCTCTGCCATGGAAACAGTCTCAGGGAAGCTGCCGGAATCCAGACCGTGGCAAGCAAGAGATGCCAATCTTGCCACACAGGTGAACCCCAGAGAGCATTGCTGAAAATACTACCTACGCTTCATCCATTTAATTAGGCTCTGAAAATATCAGGAGAGAGGGAGGAGGGAGAGAGCACAGCTGAATTGGGTAATAATTAGGCTGGACCCCCTGGAACCGTCCCCACATCCATCTGGGTGTGTCTGTTCTGCTATGCATTTCTTATTTTTATTTTGTTGTTGTTGCTAGAAAAAGCATTTAAGCGCTATCGATGTTTTTGTTCTTATATTACATTCATTTCTGAATTTGTCCCTTCCCTACTGGGTGAGAGAATTATGTTGTAGTTCCCTGCTGTGCATTTTCTAGACTTTTTTATGTTTTTGCCCTTAGAAGGGAGTGGGGCTTGGTGGGTGGGAGGTGGGGACTGGTACAGAGTGAGTGCAGAGGGTTTTCTGTCTATTATAATGAGTTCTTTCTTTACCCCTAAGCAAAATGCCCATATTGAGTTTGCCAGGTCCTCCCTTTTTACATGGAAGGGAGGTGATGAGAGGAGTTATTAATCAAGTTGAGGAGCTTCTTTTTGTCTCCCTCAATAATCAAATTTTGAGATTAGAAGATATTCACCCTTGTTTTGGGCCAGTGGAAGGACATTTCCTCATGCAATGTGAGCGTCCCCACTGCTACTCATTGATATACTTTCAGAGATAGGGACTTCCTCCTCCTGATTGGGTGGCTGAGAATGTTATTTATCCCTGTGGTTTTTAAAAGTAGGATGTGAAGCCAGGCTTGGCCTTTTACTACTTTCACTCTTTTTCCTTAATGTTTTTCCATATATCATCTTCCAGGGTTGCTTATACAAATGTTCCTTCCCCTGCTCCCATCAAAGTAGTAGTAACAGTTATAGCAAAAGCCCATGGGCAGTGGTAAATATGGACTTGCCTTTGACCTGGGAGGGAAGATCCTGGACAATATTCTTGAATCCTGGCTCCTCTGGGACTTCCCATGTTCCTACAATAACATACTCAACAAGAGGTCATCTAATCTCTGCTTAATGATCTTCAAGGGGTGAGAACCTACTACTTCCTGAGGCTGTCTATTCTACTACAGCTCTAATTGTTAGGAGAGTTTTATTTACAGCAAGACTAAAATGTTCTCTGCAATTTCTGCCTATTACTCTGGTTCTATCCTCGGAGACTAGATTAAGTCTAATCCTTCATGACCCTCCAGATAGTATTATGGTCCATTTACCGAAGCTTCTTATCTCTAGACTAAAAATCTTTGGTTCTTTCAAATAACCTCATAGACGTATGATCTTTCCCAGAAGACTTTGCATTTGGGTCACTTATCTACATTTCCATCATTCTTTCTGTGGACTACTCATTTTCTCCAGGGTATTACTAAATAGTTTTACCCAGACTTGAACTTCTGAGTGTTTCACTCCTCCCTAGACTTGTACCAGTGTTCCACACATTTCCACAAATATTTCTTTTCCTTCTTTAGCCTCAGAACTACTCTAATTCACTGGACTCAGCTCAAGTTGTAATAGGGTTCTTCTTGGGAAGATGGTATATTAAGTCCAAAAGCCTTTGTATAAATCTGAAACAGTCACAGGGGCACAGAAACCTCACCATCTAATCTAACTATAATCTATATATGGGGTTAAAGTTTTGACAGAGGAAGGGTAATTCAAGCCAGGAGCACAATTGAGTTGGTTTTCAGTTATTAATCCTTTTTTCTCAGTCTGACAATTTATGAGCTTAAGTTGTATTTGTGTGTGTGTGTGTGTGTGTGTGTGTGTGTGTGTGTGTGTGTATGTGTTTGAGACTGACAATTCCTAGACTTACCCCAGGTAGCTGTGAAGTATTTTTTTCAATTTTCTTCTTCTTGTCATTGCTGATTTTGTTGCATTTTGGGGCTTACTTATTTGGTAGAGGAGAGAGTGTCATACTCAATTTTCTGTTTCCACCATTTCCCCAGAATTTTTTCATAAATTATTCAACTGGATCATGTCAGATTTTCGTATTCATCATTCTGTTATGCATTCATCCCTCTGAATTAATCACCTCTTCTTTCATCCTTTCTATATGTCTTGAAAAATCTGAGCTGACTGGTGAATTCTCTGTGTATATATATCAGTCTCTTCACAGATCTCCCCATTCTTTTTTTTTTCCTTATCAGAATTTCATATCTTTGGAATTTTGTTATTAAAAATTACCCCATCCAAATGGAAAATGAGTGGATACCCATCAGTTGGGGAATGGATGAATAAATTATGGCATGTAAAAGTAATGGAATATTATTGTTTTGTAAAAAAATGCTGAAAAGGCTGATTTTAGAAAAGCCTGAAAAGATTTACATGAGCTGATTCTGAGTGAAGCTAGTAGAACCAGGAAAATATTGTTCAAAGCAGTAACAAGATTGTGCGATAATAAACTGATTGACTTGGTTCTTCTCAGCAATTCAATAATTCTGGAAATTCCAATGAACTTCAGATGGAAGATATCATCTGCATCCAGAGAGAGAGCTATGAAGGCTGAATGTGAATCAACACACACTATTTTTACCTTTTTATCCCTTTTTTCCCCTCATGGTTTTTCCCTTTTGTTCTGATTTTTCTCTCTTAACATGACTCATATGGAAATATGCAAAAAATGAATGTGCATGTATAACCTAAAAAATTAAAAAGGGTCAAAAAGAGAAAGTTACTCCTTCCTACTCAACCAAACTTGCCTTGTAGAATTTAAGTCCATACGATTTTACCTAGATTTCCTTTGAATCCCTTAAGATATCCTCTCCTAAAACTTAGAGTGAAGGTCAGAGCATTTCTATCTTTCCTTTCCTGCCTCACAGTTCTAGGAAGTAAATATCATTTATCCCCAAGTTCCCATTATTTTCATCCCAACAATCAAATACTTCCTTTTGGGAAGATCAGATTCAGAAAAGAATTTTCTTCTTGTTGTTTCTCCACTTTTGAAGTATATTTGGAATTATTTGGGATTTTACATTTGCTCTAGCAAACATTTGGATAACTGAAGTCTTCCATTGTTATTATATCATTTTATTTCCCACCATTCCTCATCTATTTCTTTGTTCTGTCCAGGTGGTCTGTAGTATACTCTGATGATAAAACTCACTTCTTTTTTTTTTCTTTCTTTGATCTTCACCCAAATATTTCCCAGCATTTTCTCACCCTCTAGTAAATTTTTTTTCTCACAGGAACTTTTTTTAATATGCATTTTTACTCTATATCCCCTTTGCCTATCCTGTTTCTTTTGAATAAGGTATAGTTATCTGGAGCTGCATTGCAGCCCTTGGTTTTATGTAATACCAAAAGAAGACATTTCTTTACCCTTTGTATTTGTATCTCTAGTGCCTATCATAATTCCTGGTATGTGACCAGTGCTGAAGGGATGAATGAATGAATTAAAAAAGCTTATTAGCTTGCAGTATAGAGACACTGAACTAAAGATTAAGAATACAAATATAAAAGTAATCTAGGCCTTTTCCAACATCCCACATTTCCAAGATAAGCTTTATGCTCTAATTGGAAATTAGGGAATGATTTTGCTGGAAGAAGATCATAGATCTAGAGCTGGAGATTACTTAGTCCAATCTTTTATTTTATAAATGAGGAAACTGAGGAACAGAGAAGTTAATCACTCAATTAGAATTTGTTAAACATTTACTTAGATACTGTGCTAAATAATGTGGTTACAAGAAAGGTAAAAATAGTCTCCACCTTAAAAAAACTGACATACCAATGGAGAAGAAATAGAATAAATTGGAAGAAATTTCAGAGGGAGGGCCCTACTAACATGAAGGGCAATCAGGAAAGTTAAACAATTTGTTCAGTCACATAGATAGTCTTTGACAAAGCTGAGATTCAAACTCAGATTCCCAGTACTCTCTACTTTACCACATTGCCTTCAACAGATAATAGAAATAAAGATCCATTTTGTAACTTGAGATTACTTAAGATACACTCTTCCAGTACTTAGCAGCCAAGGTTTTTGCTTTTTCTCCAGAAGACATCAGTTTTGCTTTAGAGCAAGGGTTTGCCTATAATTATTAAACAACTAGCTTTCTGAAAAGGTCTAGGTACATTTTCAAGTTTAATCTATCATTTCTGCTTTGTCCATAAACCCTGAGGTTCTTCCCCTCCCAGATTCATTCATTTTTTTATTTAGATTTTTTTTTGGACCAGGTAAAAGAGGAGATTCTTTGCCTCAGTTGCCATCTAACCTTCATCAGTGAATGGGTACAGCCAAAGTCAACTGAGACCTGTTGAAGATCTTAGTTTAAAAAGGCCAAAGTCTCCCATTTAATCCAAGGCCATCTCCAGGACTCTTGATCGATATTTGGCTGTTGGACCCAGACGGTTCTGGAGGGGAAAGTGAGGCAGGTAATCTTGCACAACTTTTCCTCACTTAAATCTAACTCACTTGCATGTCATGGCATCACCTCATGTCATGGTCCTTTTCGAGAATGAAGGACAAACAACAAGCATTATTAATATTTTCTCTATCAGTTTTTTAAGCCTACACCAATGGTGTCAAATCCCCATAGATGCATAAACCACAATTCAAAGTTATCTATGTTGTACTGTATTTTTCTTTATCTTGCTAAACATTTTACATTTTAATTACATTTTAATCTGGTTTGGAGTTTTGTTGAGAGAATATTGTTGTGCTCAATCTAAACTTCTTCCAGTTTGATGTTTCTATCCCAGATGATCAACAAAACAATAAATCAAGCTCGGATGTGTAACATTTCCCATTTCTGAAATACAATACATTGCACTAAAATTTAATAGCATCTGGCCGCCTTTAATGGATTCAAATCATTAAACCTTAACAAACAACATCTCAAAGTAGGGTGCATAGGTATTCAGGGAAAACTAGCATTTCCGGTGGAAGGTTTGCTGAGTCCTTTTCAGGACTGCTCATCCTCTTTGGTGCTCCCCTTCATCCAACTCTCAGTTTGTGTCTCCGAAGCACCATAGCATGTTCAGCAATAACACCCTGGTTATACTGTCTCAGCAGAGGGTTGAGGATAACTGACAGACTTCAAACCCATCAATGAGTTAGGGGGATGTCTGCTTCAAGCATGTCTAGATTTCCCACTGGCAGAATGGATGGATGAGAACCTTTTCTCCAATGGTCATGAAGGTGCTTGAAGCAGGCATTGTGAGTGCTTAGGGCTTGGTCAGATATCAAAGGTCATCTACTGCTTCCTGGACTATCATCATTTGTTTTGACTTTAATGATTCTAAAAAGAGAGTGAGGTTAATGACTTTGTACAACTCTTTCTTACTTAAATCCAGTTCACATACAAGTTAAGACACCACTCCATGATATCATTGGTTCTTTTCAAATGGAGGGCAAACAACAAAAACAACCTTCCAGGGTTTAAAAATAAGTGACTGATATATTGCTGAGCCTCTGTTGATGATCTTTGAAAGATCTTCAAGAACAAGAGAGTCCTGGTAGATCTATCTATGACAGACAGTTCCAAGTATGAGTTTGTTGATGGACTTTGTGTCTGATTATCATTTGAGGAACAACATAGTTAAATGGGAAGAAGCTTATACTAGGATGTTGACACCATTTTTAATCATAGCAACTCAAAGAGAACAGTTCTAGAGAAAAGTAAATATTCCAATTTTCAAAAAAAGGACAAATGAAGTCATACTTCAGACCAATGAACTTGATTTGTAATTTCTAGCAAAATACTAGGATACATTATTAAAAGGATGGCTTATAAGTATTTAGAAAGGAAAGAAGTCATCACTAAAGATAGCACATATTGATTCAGAATAAGTTATGTCAAAGTAATTTTGTCTTTTTCTCTTGCCAGGACAACTATATTGGTTAAATCAATGGAATGAGAGTTGACATAATATAATTAAAGCTTAGTGAAGCATTTAACCCTCTCTGGCTATTCAGTTTGTGAGTTAAATTTGCTTCTCTATCTTGTGGACAAAATAGAGAGAAATTATCTTGATGTTAGAACAATTAGATAAATTTGGAACTGATTGAATGACTCATCTAAAGAACCTATCATTATGGGTTGATGTCAGTCAAAAAGTATTTATTAAGACCTTAATATTTTCCAGGCACTCTGCCAAGTACTAGGAAAACAAAGAATGGCAGAAATAGTCCCTGTCCTCAAGGGACACATATTCTAATGGGAGAGAAAAGATGAGAACAATTATGTCCTTACAAAATATACACAAGGTAAATTGGAACCAACCTCAGAGAGATGACACTAGCATTAATAGATGGGGAAAGAAGTGTTTTCCCCCATTGCACAAGGTACATTTTTAGCTGAGACTTGAGAGAAGCCAAAAGGCTGACATGAGGAAGACAAGCATTCTAGGTATGAATGGTATGTATGCAAAAATGCACTGAGTCAGGAGATGGAATATCTTGTGCAAGGAAAAGCAAGGAGGACCCTATCTCTGGATTGTTGTTGTTGGATTGTGGAGGAGATACAGTATAAGAAATCTGAAAAAGTAAGAAGGACCTATGTTATGAATTTCTTTAAAATTCAAACAAAGGATTTTACATTTGATTCTGTAGATAATAGGGAGTCATTGGAATTTATTGAAATGAGGGGACTAATACTTTAAGAATATTAAATTGAAAACTGTGTAGAAAATGAACTGGATTGGGTAGTCCAGATATAAAGTGACAAGGGCCTGTCCTAAACTGATACAGTGCCCAAGGAGAGAACATAATATAAAAGAGATTTTTAAAAGAATAATTACAGCTTTTTATTTTTCCAAATACATGAAAAGATAGTTTTCAACATTCACCCGTGCAAAATCTTAAAATTTCAAATTTTTCTCCCCCTGTCCCGCAGACAGCAAGTAATCCAATATAAATTAAACATGTGCATTACTTCTAAACATATTTCCACATTTGTCATGCTATGCAAGAAAACTCGTATCAAAAAGAAAAAAAAAAACATGAGAAAGAAAAAAAAAAACAAGCAATCAACAACAAAAAGGTGAAAATACTATACTGTTATACTGTGGTAGTCTTCTCCCTGGATATAGATGGCTCTCTCCATCCCAGGTCTATTGGAATTGCCTTGAATCACCTCATTGTTGGAAAGAACCAAGTCCTTCACAGTTGATCATCGCATAATCTTGTTGCTGCTGTGTATAATGTTCTCATGGTTCTATTCACTTACCTTCACATCAATTCATACGTCTTTCCAGTCTTTTCTGAAATGTGTCTGCTAATCATTTCTTATAGAACAATAATATTCCATTACATTCATATAGCATGACTTATTCAGTCTTTCCCCAAATGATGGGCATCCATTCAGTTTCCTGTTCTTTGAAATAACAAAAAGAACTGCTGGAAACATCTGTGCACATGTTTCTTCTTTTCTATGATATCTTTGAGATACAGACCTAGTTGAAACACTATTAGATAAAAGAATATGTATAGTTTGATAGCCCTGTGGGCATAGTTTCAAATTGCCCCCCAGAATGGTTTCATCAGTTCACAGTCTATCCCAATTTTCCCCACATTCCTTCCAACATTTATGAGTAGCTTTTCCTGTCATCTTAGCCAATCTGAGAGGTGAAATGGTGCTTCAGAGTTGTCTTAATTTGCATTTCTTTAGTCAATAGTGATTTAGAGTATTTTTTCATATGTGTAGAAATGGCTTTAAGTTCTTTATTTGAAAGTTGTCTGTTCATATCCTTTGACCATTTGTCACTGGGGGAATGGCTCATATTCTTATAAATTTGAGTCCGTTTTCTATATATTTTAGAAATGAAGCCTTTATCAGAAACATTGGATGTAAAAATTTCCCCCAGTTTTCTGCTTCCCTTCTAATCTTGGCTACATAAGTATTGTTTGTACAAAACCTTTTTAGTTTAATATAATAACAACTATCCATTTTGCATTTCATAATGTTCTCTAGTTCTTCTTTAGCTATAAATTCCTCCCTTTTCCACAGATCTTAGAAGTAGACTATCCCTTGTTCTCCTAATTTGCTTATAGAATCACCCTTTATGTCTGAATTATGAACCTACTTCTACCTTATCTTGGTATAAGGTTTTTGGTTTTGGCCAATGCCTGGTTTCTGTTATTCTATTTTCTAATTTTCCCAGAAATTTTTGTCAAATAGTGAGTTTTTGTCTCAGAAGGTGGAATCTTTGAGTTTATCAAATACTAGATTATTATACTCATTGACTATTATATCTTGTGAACCTAAACTATTCCACTGATCCACTATTCTATTTCTTAGCCAGTACCAAATGATTTTGATGACTGCTGCTTTATAATATAATTTTAGGTCTGGCAGGGCACTTTCTTTTTCATTTTTCATTATTTCTCTTGAAATTCTGGACCTTTTTTTTCTTCCAGATAAATTTTGTTATTATTTTTTTCTAGCTTTTAAATTTCTTGGCTGTTTGATTAACATGGCACTGAATGAATAGATTAATTTAGGTAGAATTGCCATTTTTATTATATTAGCTTGATCACTTGATATTATTCCAATCACTTAGTTCTTACTTTATTTGTGTGAAAAGTATTTTGAAATTGTGTTCATATAGTTCCCGGCTTTATCTTGGCAGGTAGACTCCCAAATATTTTAAATTATCTGCAGTTATTTAAAATTGAATTTTTCTTTCTTTCTCTTGCTACTAGATTTTGTTGCTAACTTACAGAAATGTCAATGATTTATGTAGGTTTATTTTATATCCTGCAACTTTGCTAAATTTGTTAATTGTTTTTTAGTAGTTTCTTAGTTAATTCTCTAGAATTCTGTAAGCATACCATTATATCATCTGCAAAGACTGATAATTTTGTTTCCTCAATAACTATTTGATTTCTTTCAATTTCTTTTGCTTCTTTTATTGCTAAAGCTAACATTTCTAGTACAATATTGAATAGTAGTGGTGATAGTGGACAACCCTAATCTTATTGGGGATGCTAGCTTGATGATGATTTTAGATAGATGCTACTTATCATTTTAAGGGAAACTCCAATTATTCCTATGCTCACTAGTCTTTTTAATAGTAATGGGTGTTGCATTATTTTAATTTTTTAAAATTTATTAATACTTTTTTTTTTTTGCTTTTTGTTGAGGCAATTGGGGTCAAGTGACTTGCCCAGGGTCACACAGCCAGGAAGTGTCTGAGACCAGATTTGAACTCAGGTCCTCCAGACTTCAGGGCTGGTGCTTTATCTACTGCGCCACCTAGCTGCCCCTATCAATACTTTTTATTTGCAAAACATATGTATGGGTAATTCCTAAACATTAACCCTTACAAAGCTTTCTGTTACAAATTTTTCCCCCCTACTCCCCACCCCTCCCCTAGATGGCAGGATATCCACTACATGATAATTATGTTAGAATACTTAAGAAATCGAATATATGTATAGTTATTGCCACACATCATTTTTTGTGCAGGAGAAATCATATCTACAAGAAATAATAATCCGATAAAGGAAATACAATGCAAGCAAACCTCAATAGAAAACATGAAAATGTTATGTTGTGGTCCACACCTCACATCCCTCTCTCTGGGTGTATATGGCTCTCTTCAGTAAACAATTGGAATTGGTTTGAAGCACTTCATTGTTGAAGAGAGTCATGTCCCTTAGAACTGATCCTCATATAATATTGTTGTTGCCGTGTATAATGATCTCCTGGTTCTGCTCATTTCACTCAGCATCAGTTCATGCAAGTCTCTCCAGGACTCTCTGAAATCGTCCTGCTGGTCGTTTCTTACAGAGCAATAATATTCCATAACATTCATATACCATAATTATTCAGCCACTCTCCAATTGATGGACATCCACCCAGTTTCCAGTTTCTAGCCACAACAAAAAGAGCTGCCACAAACACTCCTGCACATGTGGGGCCCTTTCCTTCTTTTATGATTTCTTTGGGATATAAGCCCAATAGAAACACTGCTGGGTCAAAGGGTATGCAGAGTTTGATAACTTTTTGAGCATAGCTCCAAACTGCTCTCCAGAATGGTTGGATCTGTTCACAGCTCCACTAACAATGTATCAGTGTCCCAGGCTTCCCACATGCCCTCCAACATTCATCATTATCTTTTCCTGTCATTTTAGCCAATCTGACAGGTGTGTAGTGGTACCTCAGAGTTGTCTTAATTTGCATTTCTCTGATCAATAGTGATTTGGAGCATCTTTTCATATGATTATAAATAGTTTTAATTTCCTCATCTGAAAACTGTCTGTTCATATCCTTTGACCATTTTTCAATTGGTGAATGGCTTGAATTCTTATAAATATGAGACAATTCTCTATATATCTTAGAGATGAGACCTTTATCAGAACCCTTAAATGTAAAGATGATTTCTCAATTTGATGCTTCCCTCCTAATCTTGTCTGCATTAGTTTTGTTTGTACAGAAACTTTTTAACTTAATATAATCAAAATTATCTATCTGGTGTTCAATTAAGAGTTCCAGATCTTCTTTGGACATAAATTTATTCCATCTCCACAGGTCTGAGAGGTAAACTATCCTATGTTCCTCTAATTTGGTTATAATATCACTCTTTATATCTAGATCATGAACCCATTTAGATCTTAACTTGGTGTGCAGTGTTAGGTGTGGGTCCAGCCTTAAATTCTTCCACACTAGTTTCCAATTTTCCCAGCAGTTTTTGCCAAATAGTGAGTACTTATCCCAAAAGCTGGGGTCTTTGGGTTTATCAAACACTAAATTGCTAACGTTATTACCTAGCTTGTCCTGATATCTTATCCTATGCCACTGATCAACTGCTTTATTTCTCAGCCAGTACCAAATGGTTTTGATGACCGCTGCTTTATAATATAGTTTTAGATCTGGTACAGCAAGGCCCCCTTCATCTGTCTTTTTTTCATTAATTCCCTTGAAATTCTTGACCTTTTGTTCTTCCAAATGAACTTTGCTACTATTTTTTCTAGATCTGTAAAATAGTTTCTTGGGAGTTTGATTGGTATGGCACTAAATAAGTAAATTAGTTTGGGTAGTGTTGTCATTTTTATTGTATTCGCTCGGCCTACCCATGAGCACTTAATGTTTTTCCAATCGACTAGGTCTGATTTTATTTGTGTGGACAGTGTTTTGTAGTTTAATTCATATAGTTTCTGACATTTTCTTGGCAGATAGATTCCCAAATATTTTATGCTATCATCCGTTATTCTGAATGGAATTTCTTTTTCTATCTCTTGCTGCTGAACTTTGTTGGTAATATATAA
>JAJPUD010004830.1:58055-106782 GCA_023553655.1 Myrmecobius fasciatus | reverse complement strand
CACCCCCCACCCCTAGATGACAGGTAATCTAATACATGCTAGATAGGATAAATTATATGACAAATACAATACATGTATACGTATCTATACAGTTATCTTACTGCACAAGAAACATCAGATCTAGAAAGAGAAGAAGAAAAAAACAACCTAAGACGGAAAACAAAATGCATGGAAATATTCACAGAAAGCGTTAAAATGCTGTGTTGTGGTTCACTCTCAGTTCCCACAGGCCTCTCTCTGGATGTATATGACTATCTTCATTGCAGCATAACTGGTTTGAATCACATCATTGTTGGAGAGAACCATGTTTTGTAGTTTAATTCATGTAGTTTCTGACATTTTCTTGGCAGAAAGATTCCCAAATATTTTATGCTATCATCCATTATTGCTCAATTGATCATTGTATAGTCTTGTTGCTGTGTATAATGTTCTCCTGGTTCTGTTGATTTCACTCAGCATCAGTTCATGCAAGTCTCTCCAATCCTCTCTGAAATCCTCCTGTTGGTCATTTCTTACAGAACAATAATATTCCATAACATTCATATACCATAATTTATTCAGCCATTCTCCAATTAATGGGCATCTTTTCAATTTCCAGTTTTTTGCCACTACAAAAAGGGCTGCCACAAACATTTTTGCACATGTGGGTCCCTTTCCCTCCTCTAAAATCTCTTTGGGATATAGGCCCAGTAGAAACACAGCTGGGTCAAAGGGTATGCACTGTTTGATAACTTTTTGAGCATAGCTCCAAATTGCTCTCCAGAATGGTTGGATCCGTTCACAGTTCCACCAACAATGTATCAGTGTCCCAGTTTCCCACATCTCCTCCAACAGTTATCATTATCATTTCCTGTCATTTTAGCCAATCTGACAGTTGTGTAGTGGTATCTCAGAGTTGTAATTGAGGGTTTTTAATTTGCTCTTTTTCTAGTTTTTTAATTGTAACCCTAATTCATTGATCTTCTCTTTCTCTATTTTATGCAAATAAGCATCTAGAGATATAAAATTACCCCTTATAACTGCTTTGGCCGCATCCCACAAATTTTGGTATGTTGTCTCATTATTGTCATTCTCCTGGATGAAATTATCGATTGTGTCTATAATTTGCTCTTTCACCCATTCATTCTTCAGGATTAGATTATTTAATTTCCAATGAACTTTTTGTCTATTTTCTCCTGGCCTTATATTACATGTGAGTTTTATTGCATCATGATCTGAAAAGGATACATTTTTTATTTCTGCTTTTCTGCATTTGATTTTGAAGTTTTTATGCCCTAACACATGATCAGTTTTCCTATAAGTTCCATGAATCCCTGAGAAAAAATTATACTCCCTTCTATCACCATTCAATTTCCTCCGGAGATCTGTCATACCTAACTTTTCTAACATTTTGTTTATCTCCCTAACTTCTTTCTTATTTTTTTGGTGATTTGATTTATCTAATTCTGAGAGATCAAGGTTGAGATCCCCCACTAGTATAGTTGTACTGTCTATTTCTCCTTGCATCTCTGTTAGTTTCTCCTCTAGGAATTTGGATGCTATAGCACTTGGTGCATATATGTTTAGTATTGATACCGCTTCATTGTCTATAGTACCCTTTAGTAAAATATAGTTTCCTTCCTTATCTCTTTTGATTAGATCTATTTTTGCTTCTTTTTGATCTGAGATATGGATTTCTACCTCTGCTTTTTTGTTAACTTGAAGCATAAAGATTCTGCTCCAGCTCTTTACCTTCACTCTGTATGTATCTCTATGTTTTAGATGTGTTTCTTGTAAACAATATATTGTAGGATTCTGGTTTTTAATACAGTCTGATATCCGTTTCCACTTTATGGGAGAGTTCATCCCATTCACATTCACAGTTAAAATGACTATATCTATATTTCCTGTCATCTTATTTGCCCAAAGTTATATTTTTCTCTTCCCTTTCCCCTTACTCCCTTCCCCCCTCCCCAGTATTTTGTTTTTGATGACCACCTCCCTCTAACAGTCCTCCTTCCTTTAAAACCCTCCCTCTTTTTTACACCTTCCCCCTAATCCTTCTATTAATTTATCTCTTTATTTTCCTCCTTTCCCTCCTACTTCCCTATACAGAGGGCCAAGTTTTTCCCTGAAATCAAATGTGTCTGATATACTCTTTTAGAGCCCAATCTAATGAGAGTAAGATTTACACAATACTCATCACCCTCCCTTCTTTCCCTCAATAATTATTAATTATATATTAGATTTTCTATGTCTCTTCATGAGACTTTGCCTTATTTTACCTCCTTTTTTTTACTTTATTTTACCTTCTTTTCCCTCCCCCCCCTTTTTTTTACAGCTCTAATTTCTTTTCGATTATTATCCAAGTAAAATCAAATTATACCCCCATTCTTTAAGGATACCCCTAGTAGAGATATAGTTCTCGAGAGTTCTTTTATTTTTACCTTTTTATGCTTCTCTAGAGTTCTGTGTTTGGAGGTCAAATTTTTTGTTCAGATCTGGTCTTTTCATTAGAAATAGGTGAAATTCTCCTATATCATTGAATGACCATCTTCTTCCCTGGAAGATGATGCTCATTCTAGCTGGATAGTTTATTCTTGGCTGTAATCCAAGTTCTTTTGCCTTTCATAATATCTGATTCCAGGCCCTTTGATCCTTCAATGTGGAAGCTGACAGATCCTGTGTAATTCTAATGACAGTTCCTCGGTATTTGAACTGTTTTTTTTCTAGCAGCTTGTAATATCTTTTCCTTGGTGCGATAGTCCTGAAATCTGGCCACAATATTTCTTGGGGTTTTAACTTTGGGGTCTCTTTCAGGAGGTGATCAGTGAATTCTTTCAATGCCAACTTTGCCTTCTGATTCTAAAACATCAGGACAATTCTCTTTCATGATTTCCTGGAAGATAGCATCAAGGTTCTTTTTTTCATCGTGACTTTCAGGGAGTCCAATAATCCTTAGATTGTCTCTCCTGGATCTGTTTTCCAAGTCAGTTGTTTTTCCTAGGACATATTCCATATTTTCTTCAATTTTTTCATTTTTTTTGTTTTTGTTTGACTGATTCTTGAAGTCTTATTGAGTTATTCATTTCAATTTGTTCAATTTTAATTTTTAAGGTATTATTTTCTTCAGTTATCTTTTTAAGCTCCTTTTGTAACTGGCCAATTGAATTTTTTGGTTCATTGCATTCTTTTTCCATTTTGCCAATTTTATTTTTCAGTGAATTGTTGTCTTTTTCCAATTCACTAATTTTGTTTTTCATTGAGTTGTTGTCTTTTACCAATTCACTATTTTTATTTTCTTGTGATTTGGTGACTTTTTCCAATTCACCAATTTTGTTTTTCAGTGAATTGTTGTCTTTTTCAAATTAAGTAATTTTGTTTTTCAGTGAATTTTTGTCTTTTTCCAATTCACTAATTTTGTTTTTCAATGAATTGTTGTCTTTTACCAATTCACTATTTTTATTTTCCAGTGAGTTGGCAATTTTTTCCAATTCACCAATTTTGTTTTTCTGTGAATTGTTGTCTTTTTCCAATTCACCAGACTTATTTTCCAGTTTTTCACATCTCTGTTGCAGGGCGATATTTCCTTCTTGCACTGCTCTCAGTTTATTTCCCCAATCTTCTTCTAGCTCTCTTTTGAGATTCTTTATGCAATCTTCCAGGTAAGCCTTCTGAAAGGGAGACCAGCTTAAGTCTACCTTTGTGGCTTTATCTGGGATTGTTTTCAGAATCTCAGGATCTGGGGACTTCTCTAGTTTCTCTCTGTAAAAGCTGTCTATGGTGAGAGCTCTCTTCTTCTTGCTCATGCTTTTGAGTTGAGGTATCTGTCACCAGCAGGGAATCTGCAGCAGTTTTAATTTGCCCTGGTGCAGTTTGCCGAGTTGACTTCTGGTCTGGGGCTGGTTGGGCTAGATCCGCACTAGGACCACACTTTCAGCTGCTCCCAATCCACCCTTTATCAAAGGTAGACCTGCCAAAGCACCTGCCGGCAAGCAGAGTAAAGTGGCTCAAGCGTCTCCCAGGGACTTCCTGGCAGCCTAAAATCTTCTGGTCCTTCCCAGTCCCGGACTTGCACCCTGGCTGTGCACTGGTGTCTGAGCGCTGGGAGCTGCTCAATCCCCTGCCCATCTAAAACTGACCTCAGAAGTTCTTTCAAAGTAGATATTTGATAGAAGTGCATTGGAGTCCAGGTGTTTGGTGGCACCCTCACTCCAGAACCAGTTCAGAGGCTCAATTTGTCTGGGTCTGAGGGAAGGTCTCAGGAGCTCACAGAGAATGCTGTCTGCAGTTCTCCATCTTGGCTCCGCCCCCGGGTGTTGCATTTTGTCAAATATTTTTTCTGCATCTATTGAGATGACCATATGATTTATTTTCGTTTGGTTATTAATATAGTTAAGAAATGTTATAAAGGTAGAAAAAGGAGAAGTTGGAAACAAATTAGATATTGGGAGAATTCAGGAGCTGGATATGACACCTATATTGTGAACATGGTTGAATAAGAGGATGAATGGCATCCTCAATGTTGCCATAGCACACTAGGAAGAGATGAGGGATTTTGGGAAAAGATAATAAATTCAGGTTGTGACTTGTTGAGTTTTTGTTAATGGGACATTCAATTCTAATTGCTAAATAGGCCATGCTGATAAAATACTGGAAATGCAGAGAGAAGTTGGTGCTGGATGAAAAGATCTGAAAATGATCAGCAAAGAGATGATAAATAAACACATGAAAACTAATGAAATCAATAGCCAGGAACTAAGGACACAAGAAAGGGAAAAGGCATCCCTATTCTCAAAGAGTTCACAGTTTAGTTGGGGAAACAAAATACAAGGAACTATATTCCAACAAAATATTTGCAGGATAAAATTAAGTTAATGCACTGGTTACTAGCATTTAGAGGAATGGGGGAAGGCTTCTCCAATAATGAATTGAAGGAAGCCAAAAAAGACAAAAAAGAGAGATGAGGAGGGAGAGAATTTCAGTTAAGTTGGAGAAGGAACTGTAAAGAAGATTGTGTCAGTGGGATCATAATGCATATAGGGATGTCAGATGTAAGAAAATTTGCAAGATAGGAGGGGATCAGGTTATATGGAACTTTGAAAGTCAAAGAGAGAATTTTATATTTGTTCCTAAAGGTATTAGGGAGTCCCTAGAGTTTATTGAAGAGGGATGTGACATCATCAGAACTATGGTTTAGGGAAGATTAATTTGATAGATTTATCTAGGTTGGATTGGAGTGGAGAGAGACTTGAAAGGAGACTAACAAAGCAAAATAGTATATAAGAAAAAAGAAGACGACCCAGGACAGCCTTTGAGGAACACTTAAAGTTAGCAGGTATCACCTTGATGAAGATCCAGAAAAGGAAACTAAGAATCAGTCAGACAGGAAAGAGGCAAGCCAGGAAAGAGTAGTATTACAGGCAGAGAGAAGAAAATATCAAGGGAAAAAAGGGGGCTAAAGAAAGATCATGAAGGATTAGAATTAAGAAGAGATCATTGGTTTTGGCAATTAAGAGATGATTGGCAATCATCTCTTAGAAGAGAACAGGGAAAAGAAGTGAAGGCAGCATTTTAAGATGATTTTCTCAGGGTTTTAACTGCAGAATGGAGGAGAAAAAAATGATAACAGTGAAGGGGGTGGCTATATGAAATAAGAATTTATTATTTTTAAATTTTTATTTATTTATTTATTTATTAAATAATATTTTATTTTTCCAAATTCATGCAAAGATAGTTTTCAACATTCACCTTCAAAAAACCTTGTGTTTCAAAATTTTCTCCCTTTTCCACCCTCATCTAAATAACAATCCAATATAAGTTAAACATGTGCAATTCTTCTAAACATATTTCCATATTAGTCATGCTACACAATAAAAATCATTTCAAAAGGAAAAAAATATGAGAAAGAAAAAAAAAAGCAAAAAACAATAATGAAAAAGGTGAAAATACTATGCATTGGTCCATAATCAATCTCCATTGTTCTCTTTGGATGTGGATGACACTTTTCATTACAAGTCTATTGGAACTGCCTTGAATCACCTCTCTGTTGAAAAGAGCAAAATCTGTCACAGTTGATCATCACAAAGTCTTGTTATTACTGTGTACATTGTTCTCCTGGTTGTGCTCACTTTACTTAGCATCAGTTCATTTAAGTTTTTCCAGGCTTTTTTTGAAATCAGCTTGGTTGTAGAATGGTTTTCTTGAAAAAGAGAAAAGCCACCTTTTGGTATAAAACAGGAGTGAAGGGATCCAAGTGATATGAAATGAAAAGGGGAAAAGAAGTAGCTCTTGGCAAATGGTTTCAATGATTTTTTAGTGAAATATGAGATCAAATTATAGCTGAGAGGGTTGGGAGAAGGGAAATCATAGGAGATTTAGGAGTAATGAAAAGGTTTTGGGAAAGTGACTATGTTAAAGGAGGTGGTGAAGCAATTAAAAAGGCATAAAAGAATTTCTTTGCTTCAGGAGGGTCCAGTTGGAATTATGTAGCTTAAATTTTTAGTGGACACAGTAAGCACCTTTCTATGATTTTCTTTGGGTCTATTCAGCAACACAAGAATAGGAACAAAGATGAGGTAATAGAAGTGGGGGTAATGCAAAATTGGAGCTTGTCAGGGCAGATCAGTGATAGATAAATGAGCAAGAGACTCAAAGGTAGGAGACTGTAGTATAGAGATGAGTTGCTTCAATAAAGAACAAAAAGTTGCCAGTTCAAGGGTGATGATTTGGGAAAGAAATAAGAGGGCAAAGGGTTGAAGGTTATGGTGATAATGAATAATGGATTTAAGAATTATAAAGTGAAAGGAATAATGGAGAAGCAGATAATATAAATAATGTAAATTAGAGGGAATAATATTGTGATTAGATCTAGGAATTTCAGAGTCCATGAACATCAAAATGGATGAGTAATGGCAAGAATGTGTGTAGCTGATGTGGAGTGAAGGAGTAAACTATGGGAAATTAATAAACTGAGAAACTAGAAAGTTAAGATGTTAAAAGAGTATCAATATATATTTGTATGCCAAATTCCTTTAGTTTATTGTAAATAAATATCTGAACAATTGGAAAAATGTTAATTGCCTGTCAGTTGGATGAACCAATATAATAAAAATGATAATTCAACCTATATTAATTTACTTTTTCATTAAATACCAAAAAAAAAATTACAGAGCTAGGAAAAAATAATGAAAAAATTCATCAAGAACAAAGATCAAGAATATCCATGCAATTAAAGTAAAAAATGTGAAGGAACATGGCCCAGTAATATAAGATCTCAAACTGTATTAGAAAGCAATAATAATTAAAACAATCTGGTACTGGCTAAGAATTAGAATGATGGATTAATGCAATAGATTAGGTATGTAATACACAGTAGTAAATCATCATAATAACCTATTGTTTGATAAGTGCAAATATCCAAATTTGACAAAAATTGCTGGGAAATTTGAAAAACATTTTGGCAGAAACTAGGCATGGATCAATATCTCATATCATATGTTAAGATAAGGTCAAAATGAACACAAGATTTAGGCATAAAGGGTGATGATATAAACTAATAGAAAGAAATGGAATATTTTACCAATCAAATCTATGAATAAAGGAAAATTCATGTATAAATAAGAGATAGAGAGCATTACAGGATGGAAAATGGTTGATTTTGATTATAATTAATTAACTATGATATGGAAGCTAAAACAGCTGATGCTATGCAAGGCTATATTTAAAAGGAATAATAAGGAGAGTGACTGATACAGTAAGCAGCTAGGTGGTATAGTAGATAGAGTGCTGACCTGGAGTTAGGAGGAATTGAGTTCAAATTTGATGTCAAACATTTGCTACTTGTTTGACATAGAGCAAGTCAATTAACCTCTTCTGCCTCAGTTTTGTCAACTAGAAGATAGTGAAAATAATAGAAATTTGGTTCTAGTGAAAATTTCCAAAAGCTCTTGGCACTGTGTTTTATTCATAGTAGGCAATTAATAAATGCTTCTGTCCTTATTTTCCCCCAATACCTCTACTCTACTCTGCCAAGGTCAAAGCATCCTGTATACTTTTAGACACCATATTTTAAGAAAGATATAAATACAATGGAATATATTCAGAAGAGAGTGAGGATTCAAAAGTGATTCCTATGAGGATTCATAAAAGGAGCTGGGGATATTTAGTCTGAAGATTAGAAGGTTGCTAAGGAGCAGCAGGAAGGAAATAGGATGTTGATATTAAGTATCTGAAGGACTTCCATATGGAAGAAAGATTTTAATATTGCTGATTGGCCTCAGAAATAGAAATAGGGTCAATGGATGAAACATCAGAGAGGCAGTTTTAAATTATATATATGTAAAAATTTCATAAAAATTATAGTCAGTCAGAAATGAATATACTGTATCAGTCAGAAACAAGAGTAGAGACTGAGACTGAGTTTCCAAACAACATGAAAATATTATCTTAAAATGGATCCTGGAATGGCAGAACCAACAAAAGGATGAGGGAAAATAATTTTCCAGCCCAAAGCAATTTAGAAGGCTGGCAAGAAATTCCTGTCTCACTGGGGTGAGAGTAGAATGCATCTAGCACAAGCAGCCCAGGTAAACCAACAGCAAGATCTCCCTATTCAACAGAAGACATCAGCAGACTGGTGGCAGTAGCTTTCACAACTCTTAGCCTATGGATGGTAAGGGGATTAAACAACTGGTCAGAAGAAAATTATAGGAGCTCTTTTGGTGGGCCTGTGTAATAATTCTGTGGCACTACTCATAAATGGTTTGGGTTGCAATCCCAGGGCAAGGAAGAGGACCAACAGGAACAGATATTCTAGTTAGGAAAGGGTCCTTGTAGTCATTCATGGACCAGAGCATAGGTCAGAAGAGCATTGACTGCACCGCTGCTTCCCTCACCTTGGGAGAACTGAATTTTATGAACCTTCAGAACTAGCTCTGAAGGCAGTAACATGAAAAACCTGAAGCTTGGGACAGTGCCCCTTGCACTCCAGGAAGGGTGCCCAACTTTAACATAAAGGTAGAAGTTAAGGAAATATCTGGAAAAATAAGCAAAAAACCATTATCACCACCACCACAATAAAGAACCTGATCAGTAAAAGTACTATTGTGACAGGAAAGATTAAAATGCAAACTCAGAAGATGCAATGAGAGATCAAAGCAGCTACAATCAAAGTCTCAAAGGAAAATTTGAATTGGCTTCAAGCCCAGGAAGATCTCAAAATGTTAAAAATCAAAGAAGAGAGACAGAGGAAAAATCAGTAAAAGTAATGAAAGTAGTGCAAGAAAGAGTCAGCATCTTGGCAAAGGAGGCACCAAAAATACTGAAGAAAATAACACTTTTTAAAACAGAATAGACCAAATGTTAAAGAAGAATAAAAATCTACTAAAGAAAAGAATTCCTTAAAAACCACAATTGACCAAATGAAAAAGAGGTAGAAAAGTTCCCTAAAATAATAATTCTTTAAAAATTAGATCTGGAAAAATGGAGGCTAACGACTTTATAAGACATCAAGAAACAATAAAATCAAATCAAAAGAATGAAAAAAATAGAAGAAAATATGAAATATCTCATTGGAAAAACGACTGACCTGGAAAATAAATTGAGGAGAGATAATTTAAAAAATTGAAATACCTGAAAAACATGATTAACAAAAAGAGCTTAGACATCATCTTTCAAGAAATTATCAAAGAAAAATGCCCTAACATCCTGAAACTAGAGGGATAAAATAGGAATTGAAAGAATCTATTATCCCCTCCAGAAAGAAAATTTGGGGATTCCCAAATGAAAATTTCCAGGAATATTATAGCTAAATACCAGAACTTCCAGTTCAAGAAGATAATATTGCAAGCAGCCAGAAAAGAAATCAATTTAAATATTGTGAAGGAACAGTTAGGATAACACAAGATTTAGCAGCTTCTATATTAAAGGGTGGAAGATTTAGAATATGATATTCTGGAAAGCAAAGAAGTTAGAATTACAACCAAGAATCTCCTATCCAGCACTGAATATAATCTTTCAGAGGAATATAGAAATTCAATGAAATTTAAGATAATTTCCTGAGTTCAAATCTGTCCTGACATTTTCTAGCTCTGTGGACCTCAGCAAGTCACTCAACATATTTACCTCAGTTTCATCATCTTAAAAATGAGCTACAGAAGAAAGTCACAAACAACTCTAAGTTCCTTTGTCAAGAAAACCCAAAATGGGGGTCATGCAGTCAAGACATGGAAGAAATGAGTTTTGGGGTACAATTTGGAGGGTATATCTTTTAACTTCACTGAAATACATACATTGCTATCCTTTTGTACTCTCAAACTCCGATTCTATGATTTGTGTAACAGCTTACAGTACATAATGCACTAACAAAAATTTGTCTCAGTTGATCCTGATATAATACCCTATGTTAAATCCCAGCCACTCATCCCTCTGGACCTTAGTTTCCTCATTAGGAGGGACTAGATAACCTTTAAAATACCTTCCAATCCTAAAGTTTGTAATTCTTTGACCCTGTAGGGGATGATTATCAAAGCTCTAAAAATGAAGCATGCTGAACAGTGTAAGGATTTCAGGGAAGATTTAAGGGAGAACAGAGATGGACCTTCCATCTCTGGAAGGCTGTCCTTCCTTGGTTGAGTGGGGACAAGCTCTTCTGTCTATACACTGGCGGGTCCTGAAAAACAAATGCAAACCAGCTTTGGGTTCTGTTGACTTCAATCTTTTTTCTTGTTATTGAGTTTTTTTCGTGATTGACTATAGTTGTGCTGAGAATCCTCCCCCACCCATTCCCCAAATGTTAGGCTACATATCACAGAAATGTGAAGCCTGGATCACAGTGTGCTCTGAGGTAAAAAGCAGAAAAGAGAGAGGGAAAAGGACAAATGTACAGAATGTGAAGAAAGAGGGAAGGCCTGACTACTCAACTTTCCAAAGTAAGCAGGGCCAAAAGGAGAGATAACTAAAATGGTAGAGCCCAAAGATATGCTAGTCTATACTCAATTTCCATTTTTCTAGTATTCCCAAGTTTTCTAGTATATTGGAGAAATTTAATGTGCCATTTTTCCCATGGGATATCTTCATTTTCACCACAGACTTTTGAAATCCAGAAAACAACTAAGTCCCCCAAATAATGAATGTTTAATACAATTTTAGGCAACTTGAAGAAGAGATAAAAGTTTTCATAAAAGGGATTGATGGGAAGTAGGAGGGAACTTCCTGGTACCTTCCAAGTTAAATTAAATATTCATTTGTAGCAATGATGGAACTAATCCTAGACTAAAAATTTAGGAAAATTGGGTCCTGTTCTTGGCTTAGCTGTTTGGGAGAATTGTTCACTCTTTCTAGATCTCATCTTCCTCCCATATAAAATAAAGGAGTTAGATTGAATGTAACTGAAAGGACCTTTCTCTAAGATTCTTTGTTCTTTGAGTAAAAGTTAAGTCTGGTCATAAGGAAGAAGGATTTCTCTGGCTTCTGATATGATATAAATTGTATATAAATTGGATTGAAATAAATATGCAGTATGAGTCTAAATTTCCCTTAGCATATTGAGTAAGAGGAAGAGGGAGATCATGGCTCTTTTGGCTGAGAAGAAAGATTTGTATTTCCTTCTTCCCCTATAATGTCCATTGCTTGGCTAACCTGAAAGTTTGAAGGCTGTGGCAGGTGTTAGTATGTGACCTCCCTAAGTGGCTTCATTATGGTCATTGCCCTTTTTTCCCCCAAGAGAAATTGAAGTCTATTTGAGGATAAATTTCTGGGGATATTTATAGGGGCTCCGAGTTCCCTGGCTCAGGCTCAGTTCTAGGATATAGATCTAAGTGGAAAGCTCCACTGCTATTATTTCTTTAAGTGGAAAACCTTGTCATCTCCCAGTATCAATCTAATTCCTAAATGCCTTTTCTTTACAGCTCACTCTAAAGATGAATCTCTTTTAATTCTCTGCAGCTGGTCCCAGGTAGGACTTGCTTTGGCCCAGTCCAAGGGGTGTGTGTGTGTGTGTGTGTGTGTGTGTGTGTGTGTGTTGTGTACATATATCTATCCATACATTCATATGTTTATAGACATGTAATATATATATAAATATGTAGCTTTTTGACTACATAAATGTGAGTGCATATGTGTGTATATATATATATTCTTACATGGAACAGATTGGAGGCCAGGGAATGCCTTGATCAAAAATCAGAAATCAAATCCTTTTCTCTTCTTTCTTTTGGGCCTGCCTGGGCCCCCTTAGGGATGGCTGTGAGTGATGAATCTGTGCCTTTCCCTGGTTTTTAGAGCAATCCCTTTGTGAGTGGGTCGGTCTTGCTGAGTCTGATCATACAATTTTGATGGTAGACAGCGCCCTCCCCTGTAAGAAGAGAGTTTAAGATGATATGAGCATAAATTCAGAGCTGGAATGGACCTTAGTCACCTGGTCCAACCTCCTTATTTTAAAGTTTAGGAAGTGGAGTCTCAAAGAACAGAAATAACTTATCCAGTCTTTTGTTTGTTTCTTCCTTCCTTCCTTATCCCCTTCCTATAAAAGCAGAAAACCAACCCCCCCCAAAAGTCCCTGCCATAAGGGACCATGTATTTGACTTCAGTGATAAAATATATTCATAGGTAAATATTAGGTAATATGAAAACATTAATAATGGGGGTGACAAAGGCAGACTTCATGGAGGCAATAAAACTTGTTTGAGCCTTAAAGAAAGATAAGGATTCTGAGAGGTAGAGATGAGGAGGGAATACATTCTATGCAAAAGAAATAGTTTGTCCAAAGGAACAGAAAAAGAAGATAGAAGATCACATTAGGAAAATAGCTAATAATTTAGTTTGTCTAGAACACAGAGATTATCAGAGCATAATATGAAATGAGGCTGGAAAGATAGATTGAAGTCAGATTCTGGAGGATATTGAATGACAGGTTAAGTTTGCATTTGATTTTAGAATAAAAGGGGAGTTTCTGAAGATTTTTGAGGGGAGGAGCAATTGGTGTTTTGGGAATCTCCTTTTGGGAATGTTTAGAGGAAAGACTAGAGAGGGAAAAAATTGAAATTAGGGTAATCAATTAAGAATTTCTATTTATATAAAAAAGAAAGCAAAAACATAGGAAAAAGAAATCTATTTTTTTCTTTTTATATCATTTTACTTACCATTACTGATCCTGGTACTCATTTTTATGCAGTAAATTTGATTTCCCAAATAGAAATAAACTTATTAAATCAGTCCAGGCATGCATGAGGTAATGAGGGTATGAACTGGAATGGTAGCCATGTAGAGCCATGTGAGGAGGAATACAAGAGATGCTGTGGGGTGGAAGTGACAAGAACTGGCAATTGATTGAATATGAAAAATGAAGAGAATATAAGAATGTGATTAATACAGAGTTAAAGATGATTCTGAGGCTATAAATATGCTTAGATATAAGGGTGACAGATCCCTTAACAGAAATAGGGAAGTTGATAAAAAAGGAGGATTAGGAAAGCCAGATTTCTTTTTTGCATAATTGGATGCCTATTGGACAACCAGATAGAGAGTATATGAAAGGCAGTTGGAGACGTGTAACTGAAGTTCAAGAGAGAGATTTGGTCTGGACATTATTTATAACAATCATAAACTTTCTCTGCATCTAGATAATATTTGAACTCCTGGAAAATAGATGAAATAACCAAGGAAATGAGTTTAGAGAAAAAGAAGAAAGGCATTGAAAAGAGTCTTGAAAGACATCTACTCTAAGTGATTGGAAAATGGATGAAGATACAGCAACCTAGGAAGAACAATCATGAAGATGAGATAGAAGAGGGATAGTTAGAGACCAATGTCACAGAAATCAAGAGTGGAGACAGTTTTCAGGAGGAAAGATCAACTGAAAATATTGAAATGTTTCAGAGAAGGCAAGGCAGATAAGAACTCAGAAAAAGTTCTATCTATATTTACTCATGAATAGCAGCTGCTGGATTTATCAATTAAGAAAATATTTGTAATCTTTAAGAGATCAGTTTGAGGAGCTGGGAATAAAATCTAGATATTTTAATTCCACATTTGACATTTTTCCCACTAGGCTTTCTCTTTGATACTCATTCCTGTAACTATTCTGGGAAGGCATTTGTGTGGCCTATGTTCTAAGGATGTGCTAGTGCTATCTTCAAGAAGAATTGAGGACTACTACATGCTATGAAGAGAAGTACTTTGGAAGGTCCCACTTGTCCCTGATTCAGATCAAAAGATTTCCCCATGGATCACTCCTTTGAATTAAATGCATTGAATGAATTCATTAATTTGGTTAAAAATTATTTGAATTGGCTTGGTTAAAATTCAAATATTTTCTCAAAGTGTAGATTATCAATCAGTCTAATAACCAATATTTCATTAAGTGCCTAATATGTGCCAGGCATTGGGCTAAGCATTTTGACTACAAAGAATGGCAAAAACAATTTCTTCTTTTGAGGCTTTTATCTTCTAGTGAGGGAGAGAACTTGTATGTTAATAGGTATATGCAAGACATATACAGCATAGTTGAAAAATAATTTTAGAAAATAATTTAGAGCTTTAGGGAAGCTCTTGCAGCTGGGGACTAGCAACTAAGTGTATAGAACACTGGACTCAAAGTTAAGAAGACCTGCATTTAAATCCAGCCTCAGACACTTGCTAGTGGTATGATCTTAGGCAAATCACTCGACTTCTCTGACTTAGCTTCCTCACCTAGAAAATGAGTATAATGATTTCCTGAGGATCAAATGAAATACTATTTGTAAAGTGCTCTGAAATCTTAAAGTGATACACGTACACAAGACATACACAATACATATATATGTATATATTATATATAATATACATATTGTGTGTATATATATGTATGTACATGTGTGTGTAAATATGAGTGCTGATGGTGATAATATTCATAATGAAGTAATATCTTCTGCAGAAGGTGGAATTTGAGCTGTCTTGAAGAAAGCCAAAGTTATGAGGGAAGGCTGTGATGCAGAAGGAGTCTTAGACCAGGGCTCAGGAGAACTTGGGTGCTATAAGTACATATGCTACTAAATAGCTGTATTATTTTGGGCAAACCAGACCACCTACTTGTTTGATCAGACAAAGGTGGGAATTATCTGTATATTTTCTTTTCTTTTCTTTTTTTTTTGTTGCTTTTTTTGCTGAGGCAATTGAGGTTAAGTGACTTGCCCAGGGTCACACAACTAAGAAGGATTAAGTGTCTGATATCAGATTTGAACTCAGATCCTCCTGACTTCAGGGCTGGTACTCTATCCACTGCACCACCTAGCTTCCCCAATTATCTGTATATTTTAAAAGACATTTCCAGCTCAATAGTCTGTATTTCCCACTTTTATCATTTACCCTTTGTGTCATCCCATACTTAATTGTAAACCCTCTCAGCATTAGAAATGACATTATAGACATTGTACAAGGTTTACAGAAGGTCAGAGCTCATGTTCTCCCTCTGCTAATTATTGAACCTTGGATAAATCAATTAACTTTCCTGTATATCATTTTTCTTACATGTAAAAAGGGAATGAAGTAGACTAGATAATGTCTGAAGTCCTTTTAAGTTCTGACATTCTATGATCCTGAGTCACAAAATCAAATAACTGTATATAAACAGAAATAAAAACTGATGCTTTTTAATGCAAAGATATGGCCCTCTTCTGTCATATTTTGCATTACTGTCTTGGTCAAACATAGTAAAATATTTCCTGAAGAAGCAAAAAACGAGCCATGTATATGCCAGGAAAGCTGTGAAAAACTAATACAACAGGAAGAGATATTAGTTCTATCAAGTACATTCCTAATATCTGGGAGAAAAACTCCCATCTCTGTTGGAATGGTGAACTTTATATAAGAAGGCAAAAATGAGATCACGTTGATAAACAACTGTTACTGGCCAAAGGGAAGGAAGTGGGAGATGAATTGGCCCTGGTAAGTCTAATTTTGGGAAATTGGATTGCTCTAAAATAATTTCAACAGTGCCATGAATTCTGTAATGTAATTGTCCCCTTATATTTTCAGATTTAGATGGTACTTGGAAAATATACGAATGGAAAGACTTTGATGAACTGATACAAAGTGAAGCATAACTAAGAAAACAGTGGACAAAAAGACTGAAACAATTGAAACTTAATGCTATAAAAAGATAATGACCAATTCTGATCTCAAGGAAAAGATATGAGAAAGTTCCTCTTCTTACTTCTTTGTAGAGGTGGAGGACTATCGGTATGGAACATAAAACAATGTTTTTTCAGTATGCTAGTTGATTTCAATCAACTATTTTCTTTGTCTTATCTTTTTAAAGAGCTTTCCCTCCAGGACAGGATGGGGAGTTTATGTTGGGAAAAGTGTGTGTGTGTGTATGTATGTATATGTATATACACATATACATATACATATACACACACACATATATACATATGTATATATATGTACATGCATACACACACATATATGTATATACATATACATATGTATGTGTGTGTATATGTATACACATACATACACATCTTTTTCTTTTTCTTTGTTTTGATGTCAGAATGGTAATTTTGATAGGTAATTATCTATCAATGATATAGACCAAAAAGGATGTTGGATTTGGAGTTAGAAGATTTGGGTCCATATTCCTAGTTCTGCCACTGACTTTCTTTGTGATCTTGGGCTAGTTTCCTTAGTTTCCTCATATGTGAAAGGAGGAGTATTAATCAAATGTATTTAAAGCCTTTCACAGTTTCAATTTTATAAACCTATAATGATACTATGATAAAAAAATGATGCCATTGGAGGTTTGTTGTTATTATTCAGATATTTCAGTTTAATCCTCTTTATGACCCTATTTAGGGTTTTCTTGGAAGAGATGCTGGAATGGTTTGCTATTTCTTTCTCTAACTCATTTTACAGATGAAGAAATTAAGGCAAAAAATTAAGTGTCTTGTTCAGGATCACAAATCTGGTGAGTGTCTGAGTCTAGATTTGAATTCTTTTATACCATCTAGCTGTTCCATCAGGGGCTTACCCATATGTTAAACTACTAGACTAACTTTCCAGAAACTAATACTGTTATTCTGTTGCCCATGGTCTCAACTCTTCCCTGTTTCACTCATTTAAGCAATTAAACACATGAAAGACAATAAAAGACAAATATTAAATTCACAATTAAATTCAATTTAGCAAATATTTATTAAATACATATTGTGTACAGAGCATGTACTGGGGGAAGCTACTGATATAGGTAAAACACTTTTTTAGAATTAGCAATTTAGTATTTAGCTTGATTCCTACCAATGTATAAATTTAATCTCAGTCTAATTAGAGGTGAAAAAGTTAAACTATGAAATGAAAAGTATCTTGCCTGAAGTTATAGGTAGTTAATTAATAGGACCTCTGGTCAAAATGTGCTTGAATCAAAGCACATTCACTACAGCAAAAAACCAGAAATTTGTACCGAATAAATAATGATCAAGAATTCCAATGAAAAAATTGCAATAACTTCTAAAATAGTTTAAGAGAAATATAAGAATTGCAAGAATAGAATTCATGGTCTGTACAGTAGAAATAATTGCCAGAATAGGAAACTTTAATTTATAATGGCCAGCCTCACTAAAGAAGCAGAAAGTAGAGCAACTGTTTTGAAATGTAAATAAACAGAAATGAAGGACAATGTGGAACTAAAGAAACAAAAAGCAATAATATTAAAAGAAAATATGAGGGGCAACTAGATGATGCAATAGATAGAGCACTGTTTCTGGTCAGGAGAACCTGAGTTCAAATCTGACCTCAGATACTTAATAGCTGTGTGATCCTGGACAAGTCATTTGAACCTGATTGGCTCTACCTTCATCCCCCTCCCCCACCAAAAAAGAAAACACGATCTCCATATAAGTAATATTGTAATATCGCCATAGTAAGTAATAATCATCTTAAAGGTGAGTAGAGGCAATTCAAGGATTATAGGTCTTGAGAAAAACACAGCAAGTCAAAAAACTTGAGCATTATATTTCAAGAAATAAGAGAACTTCTCAGAACTTCTGAATACACATAATGAGTGTCAATCAAATTAATCCACAAAATGCCTCCAGAAAAATAAAAACAAACAACCATGCTACAAATTCCAGGCACATGGTTACATTTAAGAATTCCAGTTACAAACAACAAATTCTGCAAGTGACTAGGAGAAAGAGCTTTAATTATAAAGGAAAATCATATCATACAAAACTCTTCTTCGCCCACCAGAAACTACAGGAGGTAATGAAATAATACATTCTAAACAGTAAGAAAGCTCAAGAAGCAACACATGGTGACATACCTACCCTTCAAATCTAAGCTTAACCTTTAATATACAAGCTCAATAGAAGAAGAGATATTGAAAGCATTCTTACAAAGCAAGCCGGACCTGAACAAAAGTGTTGCCTGGTAGTTTCCCCAGAAACACAAATACAAGAAATGTATACAAATATAAGAGCCAAAGAAGGAACAGATAACAAAATAAATGATGACATACATATAAATAAATACAAATACATACATACATACAAATACATACTTATACAAACATCCTTCTCCTCCACACTGTCTTCTAGCCTTCCCCCATGTATTTTCTCCCAATGTGGCTGACCAATGTAAGTCAGAAGAAAAACAAACAGAACCAATTACAGATAAGTTTAGTTAATAAAAAAAAATTTCCACATCGTCTATATTAAAAATTACTACAATCTGCAAATGAATTCTTCATCTCTTTATTAAGAGGAGGACAACATATTACGTTACTAGTCTTCTGGAATCCTGGTGGGTCACTATGCTAATAAGAATTCAGAATAACAGTATTCTAAAACATTTAATGCAATAACTTTTTCATCCATTTCCAAATTTATGGGTACACTTTTAGATTTTTATTCTTTGTCACCTCAAAAGAAGCTATACATATTTTTGTACACACTTAAAAGTATGTTTTGCTTAGGAGTAATATTTCACTTAATCTATCCTCTCTCTAATTCCTTCTTCCCTATCCTCTTAACTTTTTATTTCCTTTTTGAGTAAAATGTAATACTAGCTCTAACTCTGTATGTGCTTTCTTTCTTCTTTTGACTAGTTCAGATTAGAGTAAGGTTCAAAGGATAGCCACTCATCACTCCTCTTTTGTATTCATTGTATTTTATTATGTGAAAGAATTCCCCTAGCTTTTCCCTTTCTCCCCAATATATAGTTCTTCCCCTCTCCATTATTTTCTTAAGATCATCAAGACATACTCTGCTGGGTCTGTATTCCAAAGAGATCACAAGAAAGGAAAAAGGACCCATATATGTAAAAATGTTTGTGGTAGCCCTTTTTGTAGTGACAGGAACTAGAAACTGAGTGGATGCCCATCAGTTGGAGAATTGATGAATAAATTATGGTATATGAATGATATGGAATATTATTTTTCCATAAGAAATGATCAGCAGGATGATTTCAAAAAGGCTTAGAAAGACTTACATGAACTGATGCTAAGTGAAGTGAATAGAACCAAGAGAACATTGTATACAGAAATAACAAGATTATGAGATGATCAACTCTTATGGATGTGGCTCTTTTCAAGAATGAAGCAATTCAGGCCAATTCCAATAGATTAGTGATGGATAGAGCCATCTGCATCTGAAGAGAAGACTATAGACCATAGCCCTGAATGTGGATCACAACATAGTATTTTCATTTTTTGTTGTTGTCTCCTTGCTTTTTTTTTCTCATTTTTTCCCCTTTTTGATCTGATTTTTCTTGTGAGTCATTAGAATCATAGAAACAATAATAATGTGAAAGAAATTTTAAAACATTTCTTTTCTGGGATACAGCTAAATCAATCCTCACAGAAAAAAAATATTATATCCCTAAAACAATTAATGAACTGATAGTACATTAAAAAATTACAAAGTCAACAAATAAACAAATGCAAAACAAAAACAAAAAGAGGAGATATTTAAAATTAGAAGAGAAATAAATAAATTGAAGAACAAAATAAACAAGCAAACAAAGCCCCTTTATAGAAATGATAAAAAAAACTAAAAGCTGTCCCTTTGAAAGGAGCAATAAAATGTATAAACCTTCAGTCAATTAAGAAAAATCACAAAATCAAATCATAAAATAGGAAATGAGCAAAGGGAAATCACAATAAAACAAAAAAAATTTATCAAAATCTTTTAAGTACAGCTAGTATGCTAACAGAACTAAAAATACAAAATAGAGAAGCACTTTCAAAAACATAAATATTTAAACTAATAAATTAAAAATAGAGATATTAAATAATGTGATCTCAGAAGATATAGAACTAATTATAAAGGAAATGTGAAAGAAAAAAAAAGCCTGTTTGCACTGAGGATTCACAGAAGAATTCAATCAAATTTTAAAAGAACAATTAGTAACAATTAGTACTACACAAATTATTCTCAAAAACTGCGAAAGAAAACACCCTACTATAGTTCTTTTTTTAGAGAAATATAATCCTAATACCTAAAAGAAAGCACAAAGCTCAGGAGAACTATAGAACAATTTTATTAATGAACATCTATTTAAACATTTAAAATAAAATTCTTTCAAAAAGGCTAAAGTGATTGATTCACAAAACCATTCATCATAACTAAACTGGATTTCTACCAGGGATGCAAAACTAATTCATCATTAGGAAAATAATCAACATAATTAATCATATGAAAACCAAAATCATTCTAAACCACATGATCATCTTAATAAATGCAGAAAAAAAGAAGAAAAGTATAGTAACTATTTTTGCTAAACCTCATACAAATCATGAACATAGAAAGACATTTTAAAATTTAATAGAAAATATCCATATAAAATCAAAAGAAGTCACTAGATTCCAACCCCTCCCCAATAAGTAGAGGAACAAAGCAAAGCTGCTCACTCTCCCCCCTATTATTTGATATAGTTCTGGAAATGCTAATAATAAGACAAGAGAAATATATTAAAAGTGCAAAGATAGGTAAAGATTAGTTAAAATCTAATTGTTGATAACATGGTGATTTACTTAGAAAATACTATGGAATTAGCAAAGTTACTAATTGAGATAATAGCATCAGCAAATTCACATGCTACAAAATAAACCTTCAAAATCAACAGTACTTAGATATAATAATAACAAAATCCAAAAAGCAGCAATAGAAAGGAAAATCCTATTACATATAACTATAATATGCAAAGTATCTAAGGATCAATTTAGTAAAATAAGACATATAAATTCAGTTATAAAGTGCTCCTAAAAGAAGTAAAGAACAATTAAAATAGCTGGAGGCATGTTTGGTGTGCATGGATGGACTATGCCAATATGACAAAAACAATAACTCTTTACAATTTTAATAATCAAATCATGAAGGGGTATTTTATAGAATTTGATAAAATAATATTTCATTTGGAAAAATAAAAGATCTAAACCATCTAGGAAAATAGTGAAAAGAAGTAGGGATAAAAAGGAATAGCATTTCCAGATTTCAAACTAAATTTTATGTCATTAAAATCTGCTTTTTGGTTAAAAAATTGAGAGGTATCTCAATGGAACAGATTAGACAAGGGAGAATTGGAAACAAAGAAGAATAAATAGCTTAGAACTGAAGGTGGAAATCTTTAACCAAATATCCAACACTAAGAGACCCTCTAAAAAAAGAAGAAATATTAGAACAAAGTTAAAAAATAGAAAAGAAAGAAAAATTTAATGTTTTGAATATTAAGAATAACTGATCTAAGAGCAAAAAGGTCTAGGTAAAATAAATGAAAAAATATTAAATTCCTTGAAAATAACAACCAGACAAAATGCCTGTGTAACATATTTCAAGAAATCAGAAAGGAAAATGTCCCAGATCTTTTAGAATTGTAGTGTAAAGTGAAATCAGGAAAAAAAAATCCACTCATAATCTCTTGAAAAACAAATTTTAACATATTGTTTACCTTTTCAATGGGCAGCAGAGGTGCTGAAAAGAACTAGAGATTTTGAAATTCAAAACTTAAAAATGTTAAAAAGAAGTAAATAATGAGATTTATCCTATAATGATTGGGTTCATATTTCGAGGGAACAAATTGCCAAAATTCACACACACACACACACACACACACACACACACACACACACACATGATACAAACAAGCACCTCAAATTTTATTATTTTATTTTATTTTAAATTATTTTAAATCCTAATTCATATTTCTATACAATTTGGTTTTCTTGACTATGCATATTTGTTATAAGAAATTTACTCCTTTTTTTCTTGCAATGGGACTAGTGTTGAGAGGAAGAAAATGCATTTTTGCCAATTTTAAAAGATATAGACATCAGGATATGAAATATTGCATGAACTTTCAAATGAAGTTTAGAAGTAACTTGATAGTAACTAAAATAATTGATGTGACTTGTTTGACCAAAACATTCTTCCTTGATTTTCCGTGCTCTGTACATGTTGACTTCTCTTGTTTGAATATAAGATATTCAAAGGGAAAAAAGAAAAGAAAGAATGAAATCCTAAACTAAAAACAGTAAAATCCAATCACGATCATACAAGACATAGCAGCAGCTAGTAAAGGGGTAAGACAATCTTGGAATATGATATTCTAATGGACAAATAAATAAAGAAATAGAGTAAGAACAAGCTTACTTGCAACTATCTGAATCTTACAATTTATGTTTAGGCCAGTTTTTTGAAACAGTTTCTTTCTTTTTCTAACACAGGGAAACTTTACCTAAAAGAAGACAAATATGCTCTGAGTAACTTAATTGGTCCCAGTTTACTTGCTGCACCCTCCTGCACATTTGAAAGCACAAAAATTAATAGAATCTAAGCTTCTCAGACTTGGTGGATGCATAAGAACCCATAGGTCACCATCCCCTAATTATCTAGTCATTAGATTCAAGGGAGGAAGCAAGGGAAGCTGAACTTATTAGTCTATCAAAACTAAAGATAAATGTCACTATATCCTTGAAGTGTTGGGGTAAAATAAACCTCTTTTTTATTAATCATTCAGTAACTTATGTATGCTTCTTTTGTCCCAAAATTGTATCTGAACTAAGAGAGTACTAGAATTATATCTGTTACTTCAACACAAGAGAAAAATAGATCTTTAATGGAATAGAGAACTTTTAAGCATCCCTGAAGAAAAGATGAGCACTGAATAGAAAGTTAAATACAGAGGAAGCAAAAGAAATGTAGAGGTAGCTATATTTGTATATTGGAAGACGTTAAACAATGATGAAGTGCTTATGTTCAGAAATGAGAGTCCCTTCACAATTGAAATATCTTCAAGAGTAATAGAATCAAATAACATAAACACATTGTAATGAAAGAGATAGAAGGAAAAGGTACAAGAACTATGATGGAGAGAATTTAGCAATAAAATCAACAAGGGCAGCAAGAAGGATTAGAAATCAGAATATAACAATATTTTATTAACAAGGAACACATTTGAAACAAAGACTCACATGAAGTTAAAATGAAGGAACTGGGATAGAATTTACTATACTTCAGAAGTTTTTTTTTCTTTTTTTAAAAGTAGAAGTAGCAATTATATTCTTAGATAAGGCAATAATACAAAAGATAGACATGGGTAGCATAAGGGGAAACTGTATTAATCTTCTTTATCTCTTGCAGTATTCTATCCTTCCACCACCTCAAATGAGGACTCTGCTTCATACTTAAATCAAATAATTGAGATTTTTCTCCCCAAGAGCTCACTCTATTCCTTTTCACCACATCAAACAACAATCAGATGTCTTCTATCATTATTATTATCTTTCACCTCTGTTTGCTATCAAGAGGTATTCCTTCTCCTTGCCAAATTGGCAAATCACCTTTGATCTCATTCCATCTTGTTTCATCCAACAAATTATTCTCTCACAAATCTTTTATTTCTTCCTAACTACTTTGTTGCTGCCAACAAATATGTTCATCTTTTCTAACTTAAAAAACAAAACAAAACTAAACTTATTTGAGCCATTTCCATTAGCTTTCACATTTCATATCTCCTCCTCTTCTTGGACAACTCTCGGAGAAAATCATCTCCAATCACTGCATCTCTTTTCTTTTCTTTTCCTTTTTTTACTCTTTTCTGAATTCTTTGCAGAGTGGCTTCTCATCGCATTATTTATTTGAAATCATTTTCTCCAATGCAAATTAAGACAACTCTGAGGTACCATTACACACATGTCAGATTGGCTAAAATGACAGGAAATGATAATGATGAATGTTGGTGGGGATGTAGGAAAACTGGGACACTGATATATTGTTGGTCGAACTGTGAACAGATCCAGCCATTCTAGAGAGCAATTTGGAACTATGCTCAAAAAGTTATCAAGCTGTGCATACCCTTTGACCCAGCAGTGTTTCTATTGGGCTTATATCCCAAAGAAATCTTAAAGGAAGGAAAGGGGCCCACATGTGCAAGAATGTTTGTGACAGCCCCTTGTGTAGTGACTAGAAACTGGAAACTGAATAAATGTCCATCAATTGGAGAATGGCTGAATAAATTATGGTATATGAATGTTATGGAATATTATTGTTCTGTAAGAAACGACCAGCAGGATGATTTCAGAGAGGCCTGGAGAGACTTGCATGGACTGATAATGAGCAAAATGAGCAGAACCAGGAGATCATTATACACAGCAACAACAATACTATATGATGATCAATTCTGATGGACATGGCTCTCTTCAACAATGAAATATTTCAAACCAGTTCCAATTGTTCAGTGAAGAAAGCCATATACACCCAGAAAGAGGGATATGAAATGTGGACCACAACATAACATTTCCATGCTCTCTATTGATGTTTGCTTGCATTGTGTTTCCTTTCTCTGATTTTTTTTTTCTTGTAGATACGATTTTTCTTGCACAACAATGATAAGTGTGGAAATATGTATACATATATTCTATTTGTCAAGTATTTCAACATAATTAACATGTAGTGGATTTCCTGCCATCTAGGGGAAGGGTGGGTATTAGCGGGGAAATTTTTTTAACCGAAAGTTTTGTAAGGGTCAATGTTGAAGAATTACCCATACATATGTTTTGCAAATAAAAAGTTTTAATTAAAAAAAAAAAGAAATAATTTTCTCCAAAGATTTCTTCTTTGACAAACCTAAAAGCCTTATTTACTTACTTTAAATGTGGTAGAGGTAATTGGTTGACCAGCTAATCATCCTTCTACCCTCTTTTATAGAAACAATAACAATTGCTAGAGGGGTTTTGGAAGACAGGTATATTATTACATTGTTAGTGAATCTGTGGAGTAGATCAACCATTGTAGAAAGCAATTTGATAGTTTCTCTATTCACTAAACTTGTGTAAATCTTTTGGCTCAGAAATATCACTAATATATTTATATCCCAAAAGGATAAAAAAAAAGTAGGGAAAGAACCCATGAATCCAAAAATATTTGTAGCTGCATTTTTTTTTTTGGTTATAGCAAGAAACTGGAAACAAAGTAGGTTCCCATAATGGCTAAATAAATTATGTTACATAAATGTAATGGAAAGTTATTATGCTATAAATGATGATGAAAAAGATATATTAAGAGAAACCTAGGAGGACTTAGATGAACTGATACAAAGTCATATGAGCAGACCCAGAAGAACAATTTAGACAATGACTGCCACATTGTAAAGGAAAACAATTGTGAAAGTGCTAATAACTATGATCAGTGCAATGACCAGAAGATTAATGATGAATCATGCTTCCCACATCTTGGCAAAGAGGTGATGGATTAGGGGTACAGAATGAGATGTAGTCAATGTGTGGGTTTGTTTTGCATGACTATACTGGTTTATTATAGGGGACAGCTTTCATATTTTAATCTTTTTTGGATGGAGAGTTGAATAGAGAGTGGGGAAGAAGGATGTTTATACTGATGAAAAGAAAAAAAAGAAAATACCATCAATGAATCATTAAAATATTCAGAAGAGAGCAAAAGAATTTCATAAGAGGACATGAATAAGAAAGGCAGTATTTAATATACTAAATATATATTTTCAAAAACAAGATATATTATTAGCTGTTCCCAGTCTTACATAAAATCCTCTTTTTCTCTGTGTAAGAAAATGTTTGTATTTGTTGATATTTCTTGGATTCATAACAAAAGGGAAAAATTCAAAATAAAAATAAAATGAAAGGATTGATTTTAAATATTCCTTTCAATTCTATGGTCTAAATTCTAAGTCTAAATTCTATAGTCTAAAAGTAGGTTCCCTTTGACTACACTGGATTGCTCTTTAGGGATTGTTCTTTTGCCTGAAGAGAAGGACCTTATCTTTTCCATCCTTTTATGCCCACTTCTTCACCTCTGAAAGAACATAAAACAACACTGGGTTCTTCCCCCAAATTGCTGGATTCTGATCACTGATTTTTAAAGGATCACAGAACTACATTTTCACCAAGACTATAATTAGATTTCAATGACTAGGGCTTTCTTCCCTCTCCCCCCTCCCCCCCCCCCCCCCCCCGCTTCCCCAGGAAACTGAAGGTACATAAAGCAAATGGTCTTCTTCCCCACAGGAGGTCCTTTGGGAAAACATCCCTTATCTTCTTGTTTTTCTGTCAGCTCGTTGCTACAGGGTATTGCCATGTATGATTTTCCCCTGTCATGTTCTGGATTGCTACCTCTAAATGTCTCCTTACTATGTCATTCCACCTTTAGTTAATGCTAAGTCTCTTGCCTGCCTTTCACTGTCATCCCATTCTACTTCCTCCCAGGGTTTGAGAGTGTGGGGCATTGTAGTCAAAACCTCTTGGGAATGGGCTACACATTCTCCTCAAATGACTTAGTTGTCTGGCAATATAACCTTAGTATCAACTGAATTTCTTATTCCTGGTATGCTTTCTAAAACCTAAAGTCTTATAATATACCCAGTAATATTGTCTGAACAGGGCCCATAGCTCTGCTGTGTGTATGGAATTTTATCACAGAGTAATGAGCATCCCTTCCTGATAGTCCCAAAAGAGGATTGCAAAGTGCTTTCTTTCTGCCAGAGAGTAGCAAGTAATGTTCATATGAGACTTGTTGTACTTGGCATTGACCATGCAATGGAGAGAACACTTTATAATTCCCTAAGGAGATAGGCAGGAGACAGGCTAAAACTCTTCTTAAGAGTAAGTGATCTGTACTGGCCTCCAGCCTAAGAAAACTAGCTGATTCCAGTGTACTTTGAAGATCCCACCACAGAATAAATTTTCATATGGATGTCCAGATCTATCATTATCAAGTCATTCCTTCAAAAGGAATATCATCTTCTACCAAGTCCCTATCATAATTTCTTGTAAAGAGTAACATATTAAGTCTTGTTTTTATATCTTTCTTATCATCTTTCCTGGGGATTAAAGTTGAGAGAAAAATCCCCATATCTAGGGACTTTGGAAGTGAGTTCAGAAAAGATGTTATAATTACTTATGAGAAAAGATGAATAAATCAACCTACCCTCAGTCTTCTGTAACTAGTACCTGACTTACCAGGTCTGTCCCCTGCCCTGCTCCTAATTGGAATTAAGTCTAGAAAACCCTTCCTTTCCTTCAGATCAAGAAAATCCAATCAGTATCATAACTAGGGACGCCTGCAGAGACATTTTCGGTTACTGTGAAGGCTTTAACAATCTATTATCTTATGACTAGGAACTTTTCTCCTCTTAATAAAATCTTTGAGATGCAGACTCAAGGTCTACCAAAGAAACAAATAAACCACAAAAAATAACCCTTTCCCTTGCATCACTTTCTATTCCCTCATTCCTATTTATAGCTCTTTTAAAGATGTCAGCTTCCACATATCCAAAATAGAAATCATTATATTTTCCCCAAATTTCCTTCTTCTTAAATTTGCTTTGAGGGTACCATTATATTTCTATTCATCCAGCTCCACAATATTAGAGTAACCCTTTTGTCTTCTTTAATACCCTCTTCTTAAATATTCAATGAGCTTGCAAGTGTTATCAAGTTCTTCACAATTATATATTTCAATATATTTCAAAAATATATAATTCAATGATTCTTTGCTGGTACTTTAGATCAGTGAATTCCAAAGTTGGAGATATCATTCATATCTGACCCTAATAAGTGTGTGATCAATTAGAGTGGAAGATTGGCTCACATTTCATCTACCTTGAAATGAAGCTTGTTTGCAACACCAACATACTTGTCTTTTCCCCCAAACTCCCCTACTCTGTTTTCTCCCTCATTTCACTTTGGAAACTCCCAAACTTTCCTCTTGTGATTCAAGTTTAGGACAGTTATAACTGAAGTGCTACTGTTGAATCCATAATAAGAGTTGCACAGTTGCTTTTGAGAAAACTCCCCCACATTCTATCTTATTTACCACTCCCATTCTCCCAGATCATATTATGGCTTTGGCAGGCACCCCTTGGAGAAGTGGGTTCTGTGCTCTGAAAGAATCAGTATCCAATGAGTAAGAATCCTGACTCTCCCATTTTTGTTTTGTATGGGTCAGATTAACTTGCACATGATGAGTTGAGTAGGATAACTTGTGATCTTCATTGCAGATCTCATTAAATTACTTTCCCCCCATTCACCCTTTTCCAAACTTCTCTATTGCTGTGGAGGGAATCATTATTCTTCCATTCATCCTAGTTCAGAATCTCAGTGTCATCTTCGATTCCTTACTGTCACCTGCCATATTTGGTTCCCACAAATTGTCATTTCTACCCCCATGACATTAAATGTCTATTCTTTTCTTTCCACTCAAAAGTCCATGACCTATTTGAGAACAGGGTAGCGATGGAATAGAAAGGACCCAAACAGAAGTTTAATTAACTTCAAAGTAAGGAAAGTGCTTGCAAGTGGAAGTTAACTCTTCTAGGAGGATGAGCTTAATATTCTGAGGCAAGACAGTACTCTACAAACATAAAAAAACAAGTGGGCTGGATCATGACATAATATTTTTCATGTCTTGAATAGCATTTTCTGTGGCAGGCTCATGCATGAATAATCAGGGGTTTTTGGGTCCTGTAGGATCAGTCTCCAAGTTGACTGATTAGGGTACAGAGCCACAAGGAGTAGAAGTGCAGTACCTAATTTGGTTCACTGGGAAGTTACAAGGCATTGGAACTGTGAACATATCAAGAAAAGTGATAGATGTTGGCTCTCAGGATCCTGGAAAATAAGGGAACCTAAAATCATAAATCCCTCACTGAATACCTGGTGTTGGTCAAAGCAACACACTGTGTCATATTGCAAATGATTATTATTATGTCAACCTCAGGGTAGAGTCAGCTTGCTGGATCTTAGCCTCAGGAAATAGGGTGTCTCCTAATAACATCTTGACACTTTGTAACTTGGTCTCTTCCTATACTTTATGTATACTCTAAGCATGAAGCTCATAAATAATCCTCCATGTCTCATCTCTCTCTGAGTTTGTTGACTAGCTTTTTGTAATACTCTTCCTTCTCTCTTGCACCTCTGAGTTTTCCTTCAAGATTCAACTCAAACCCTCCATTTTCAGGGGGGCTTTCCAAGGCATCCCTACTTCTAGTGCCTTCCCTTCCAAGATTACTTTTTTATTTGCTCTGAATATGGTTTGTCTATACAATATCTAATTATTTTTGTATTTGTCTCTTCATTAGAAAGAGACTTTCTTAAGGACAAGGACTATCTTTTCTTTCCGTGGCATCTTCAATACTTAAGAGTAGTATCCAGTGCATAGTTTGTGATTAACAAGCAACTGATTGAATGACAGATTTCATCTCCCATCTTACTACTTTTGAACAATATGTCCCTCATGCTTGAAATAGTCTCCTTTTTCATCTCTACCTTATGAGATCCCTTGCTTCCTTCAAGGCTCAACTGTTAGTAATCCTTCCCTCTAATTATTTTGTATTTATAGGCATATAGTATATACATGTTTATATAAATATTATATATCTCTAAATCTATTTATCTATACAGTTAAGTTATATTTATGCAAATGTGTTTTTCTTGGTGCCCCCTCTCCCACTGAAATTAAAGTTCCTTGAGGACATGAACAGCTAAGTAATTCAATTTATAGAGTTCTGGTCCTGAAATCAAGAAGACTCATCTTCCTGAGTTCAAATCTGACCTTAGATGTTAGCTAACTATATGACCCTGAACAAGTTACTTAAGCCTGTCTACCTCAGTTTCCTTAGTTATAAAATGTGTAAGAGAAGGAAATGGCAAACCACTTGTGTCTCTGCCAAACCCCAAAAGGAGTTACAAAATTTGGACATGACTTATAATAACATGAATAACAACATTGACAAGAACACACAGAATTGGTTTTTGTATCCCCAATATCTAGTGCAGTTCCTTATGCATATTAGGAATGGAATTTAGTTCATGCCTATTTCTCCCCCCAGGGGGAACTTGCAGCTGGCCCTAGATAAAAGCAGCAAGTTTCTATAATAGTAAGAACAAGATTGGAGTTTAGTGGACCTTGATTTGAATCTTGTTTATAATGTTTACTACCTATATGCTGTTAGACCATTTGACAGTGACTATATAGAGAGTTAGCTGAATATCACTCATAATTAGAACCTGGGCTCATCCTGCCTCTGACACATGCTGACCATGTGATCCTGGACAAGTAAGTTAACCTCTGGGGCCACGATGTAAGAAAGATGATGGCTTACTTTGGTAGATGGCTTACTTACTTCCTACCCTGGAATTCTTAAAACCAGTGAAATCACAAGTCTATTTCATAAGCCAATACCATTCTTTGTGATGTTTGGCAGATCATTACTTACTCTGATTTCCTTACTTTTCTTATTTATAAAATGAGGTGGTTGGATGAATAGATCAAGACTTTTAAACCTGGGGTTTATAAACTTGTTATTATAAATATACTTGGTTTTTATTATATCATACTTATAAAAGTATACAATATATATAAAATATAATTAATTATAAAACATAATTGGTTTCCTTTTGCTTCTTATATGGTTTATTTTATGTACTTAAAAACATAATTTTGAGAAGGATTCCATGGGCTTTGCCTGTCTGCCAGTGGAGATCATGACACACAAAAAAAGTTTAAGAATTTTTGGAGCAGATGATATCTAAATCCATTGCCTTCTGAGGCAACTAGGTGGTTCAGTAGATAGAGTGCTGGCCTTGGAGTGAGAATGAGTTGAGTTCAAATCTAGCCTCACATGCTTACAAAATATATGACCCTGGTCAAGTCACATAAAGTAATTTGTCTCATTTTTCTTATGTTAAATGAGCTAGGGAAGAAAATAGCAAACTATTCTAATATATTTGCTGCCCCCCCAAAAAAAAACTAAATAGGGTTACAAAATGTCAGACATGACTGAAATGACTGAACAACAACACTGAATTCTAAAGTGAATCCCAACTGTTCTTCAAAGATGTTAGCTCCATATGGAAAGCAGTCAAGCTACTCTTTCTGATCTGTACATAATTGTTTGAATGCTTTGCCTCAAGTTTTAGTTAATTAGCTAGAGTGAAGTCATTAAGATTTTGCATTATGGAATCAAAATGTAGAGGGCATCAACAGCATTTGTTGTCTTTCAGAAGTATAAAAACATCCAATTTTGACTTGGTTAGTTATATTATTAATTCATTAAAATAAGATGCTACCAAAGATTAAGATAGAAGTTTGATCTCTCCCAAGTTCATTCTACATAGTCTTCCTTGTTAGTGTCTCAGGGCACATATTTTTCTATGTACCCTGGGCACACATGTTACTAATTACAATTCTTTAACCAAGGGTAATTTTTAAAGCAGCTAATTTGATCTGGTAATACCCTTATTTACATCTTTGCTTTGTCATACTATTATACTGAGTCAACCGGGCTATGTTGTTTGAAACTATAAGATTGACTGGCACACTGGACAGAGAATGGAACAAAAAATTTTGCACATTGCTACTGGGTTGGATATTTTATTGCAAAGCATTCATTGATGCAAGGGTTGATCAACATTAGCATTTGCTTTTTGGAAAGAGTCTACCCATTGGCAGCTGAAGGAGAGCTAAGGATATTCTCTATTTGGACCTACAATCACTTAGAAAGGCAAAGGATTTAGGGTGTCTGAGAAATGAGGTACCATCAGAAAGCAAGTGGGTAAAAAAGTGACCTTGTTTCCTTTGTCCTGGGTGTGATGGTTGAAATTAAACTTACTTAAAACCAGTAGCATTGTTGGCATTAGAGTCCCATTGGTTCATTGACTGCCAGGAATTGTAAATGTTTGGACAAGAAACTCCAATGACTTATAAGACAGACTTTTGATTGGGCTGTATATTGTGTTATTTCCTGGGAAGTTTCTTGATTTTGAAAAAGGGAAAGGAAAGGAACTGAAATGAGGAGGGGAAAAATAGAAGGAGACTGAGAATCAAAAAAGTTCAACTCTCCCTTTAATTATGATAAGCCAAAGAAACAAATTTTTTTAGAAAATTGTGTTATTATTTCCTTTCCTTCCCCATCCCTCCCTTTTTAAAATTTTTTTCTCCATTTTTATCTTTTTCCTTCCCTTCCCTAGCCAAAGAGCCTCTTTCTTATCTCATGGTGTGCTAATTAGAGCAAGTTGCAGAATGTCCACACATGATCTATAATCTCTTTAAGGAATCTCTATTCTACATCATTAAAATTTTCTTGAAATCAGGAAGTAAGTTCCCTAACATTTTCATATAGAAAGAAGCACTCTGAACACGTTGCAGATCCCCATTTCACTAACAATTGCAATGACGAGAATCAAAGTATAAAGAAAAGTAAAGAGGAGACAAAACTAGATCTATTTCCACCATAATTTTCTTAGAAAATTTTAAGAATTATCAAATAAACTGACAAAAATATTATTTTCATCAAAGTAGAAAGCTACAAAATATACCCCTCCCCCCCATTGGAGTTTTTACATAATAATAAAATCCTGGAGGAAATTATAGAAAAGAAAGTTATAATCAAAAGAACTACTAAATGCATAAACTTTTGGGGAGTCAATCTACTAAAGTATACCTAGACTTGTATAGATTCAATTACAAAATACTTCTTTAACATGAAAATAAAAATTAACTAGATGAATATTCAGTGCTCATGGCTGGGCCAGACCAATATAACTAGCAATACTACCTAGTTAATTCACAAATTTAAAATTATACTAAAATACTATATACTATACTATATACTACTGTAATATACTATAAAAATAATATACTATACTACTAAAAGAGTACTTTACAAAGTTAATTAAATAATAATATTCATTTAGTGGAACAAAAGAAAAGGATTAACAAAAACATAGGAATGAAGGAGGAATAGAGCTTCCATAATTGAGGTGTATTCTCCAAAGAAATACAACAATACAAAATACAGAAATATATGCCTATAGAAAAAATAATCATAGGGGCATGCCTGTAAGGAACATGTGGTTAGATTCTATCATACTTAGTGTAAATATATGCTTCACATATATTGTTTTTATAGCACTACAATATGACATTATGTTAATAGAGCACATGAAGTATTAAAATGTAGATATAATTTTTTTCTATAGATAGATCCTCTTCCCCCCTTTTCTTATGTCAAAATGGGATGTAACAAAAAAATTTAGTAGATTCCTTAGGGTCATAATTATGAGCATAAATGGGGCTATTCACATGTATATAAAATAGCTTATCCTGAAGGAAGCCTGGGGAACCAAGAGGCAAAAGTGAAGAGCAAGAATATTCTAGACTTAGTGGACAGGTGATTAGTATATTATTGTAGAAAGGTTATTGAACACAGAGGAAAATGTAGGGCATATTGCTTCAAATTCCAGTTCTGACACATACTGGTTGTGTGAGCACTTAACTTTTTTTAACCTCACTTTTGTCATCCATAAAATGGAGATAATATTTGTAATGTCAACTTAGGATTGTTGTGAAGCAACTGGTTTGTAAAGCAAAAAGTGCTATAGAAATGCCAGTTATTGCTCTCTTAGACCACTCTTGTACTAGATGTCACAGGCAAACTGAAATACTTGCTGTTTCCTAAATATGCCACATTCTACACTTTTTCTATATCTGTGCCTTTGTTCACATAATGAGTATTTAATCAAGTATATACAATTAGATGCTGACTTACTGAATTATTCATATATTTCAGTGAGAAAAAAATTAAACTCTTTCATAGTAGCATATGGCTATTCTTTCAGATGTCATAACTTGTTTCCAAGGCAATAAGAAATACTAGACTGCTACACCAATATACAGAATACATTACATGGCATTGGGCATGGATACAGGTGGGGGCTTGGTGACCATCTTTGGAGAGTCATCAGGAGCCATGAGTGTTTCTAATCTTGTAGGTTATTGACTGACTAAGCTAGATAAACCTTGAATCCTGTTTCCCTCCCAGAGAGATGTAGGGTAATTGTTCTTTGGAACAGGAAGGGAGTAGCAACAACCAATATGTCTGATTAAGGTCCCAATCTCCCTCCCTGTTTGAGACTATCCATAAGTAATTTAGAAAAGCAGAGTCACCCCAGAATTAGGGGGTAGCATTTCCTAGAATGACCCTTATACTGAAGAACTATCTCTGTTTTCAGAAGGGAGAACAGAACAATGAGGTGAGATTTTTATGGTGAGATTCTTTTGTGATAAGAAACAAGTCCATAACAGGGAAGTTCTGAGAAATTCTAATTCTCCATCACTGGGGAAGGTCTGTGTGCACTTCATTATAATAATAATAAAAAACTTGTGGGAAGTAAAATTGTAAGGTTTTGTTTCCATAGTTAAAAAGTTTTAGTCTCACAGTCTCCCTCTCCATTGCCATGGTAGAAAAGAATGTGATATAAGTTTTAGGGTCAGTACCTCCTGGCTAAAGAGAATTAAAGAATGTCTTAAGTCAGCAGAAGTAACGGCAGGTACTGGTTGAATAGTAATAACCTAGGTTTATGCTACAGGCAAGCTAAATTTTAATTGAGCATGCTTAATAAGCCTTACATATACAAATTTCTCCCTTGAGGACACATCCATCATTTTTGTACGTAGGATGATGTGGCAAGGGGAGGGAGGGAACATGGAAACATATCAAGGAGTGTCATGAAATATTAGATTTTTGGAAAGGTCTCCTCCAGTGGAACTTCTGAGGAGGGAATGAGGAGGCAGGGCAAGATTATTGAATTTAACAGCCCGTTCTGGCCACTGCATTTGTGTCCTCTCAAAGGAATATAGTGAGTGATTCTTGCAAGAAATATAAATAAAGCCTCCCTCCACTCACTCCAAGAATTTGAGCCTGAAAGTTTTCTAAGGAGTATTGAATAGTTAGAGTATAAGTATATGTAGATGTTTAATAAATGTTTATTGAATTGAACTCAGTTCAATTGCTACTTTCTGGAAGAAATACTTAGTGTAGCTAAGACAGTCCTTTGCCCTCATTAATTTGATAGTTTAGTTATTGAAGGTTTGTTTGTCCTAGATATGGTGTTGGCCCTCAAGGAGCTTGCCGTCTTGTAAGAGAAAATATTATCACATCACATGCTTTTTGAAAAATCCCCAGAGAACTATAAAAATGCATCAGCCCTCCTACTATATAAGTATATGGTATCTTTGTGGGTTTCTTAAGTACCCAACCCACATAACCCAACTCCACAAATGTGGTTGTCCAACTGATTGGTGATGGGAAGCGGTGGGTCAATAGAGTCACCTAGATTCTCAAAGATAGGAAATTACATTGGTGGGGTGCTTTTTGTAACTGAACTCACCTCATTTCCCTACAGCAGAGGTGGAGAATGTCTAGCTCACAGGCCATAAGGCCTACATTTACTAAGGGAACTGTTGGACATGATGTGCTGAAAGCTAGATAGAATAACCTCCACTGTTTGAATTCTTAAAGTTGATAATTTTATATAGCCTGAGAATGATGATATAAATATTCAAATTATCCCTGGAAGAAAAAAGGTTCTCTCCATCCTAGCCCAACAGCAAGGATTCTGCCAGCATCTCACTTGGAAAAACTTTCCCCAGTTGCCCATTTGTAGATGCTTCTAGTCTCAACCTTTCTTCCCTCTTCTCCATTCCTTATTGATGCTTGTTCCTTCTCTACAAATAGTTGCAGGCTCTTATTGGTTTGTGCTTTTGTGATAAGAAGGATTCTATGACTGGTCTGGTGCCTTCAGGAAGAAACAAAGGATCAGATCCTAAGTATCAGCAGAGTGCGGACCGAGAACCACAAATGGGAAACAAAGTTATCCTTTGTATTTGCAGTAAAAAAAAATCTTTGCTGGGGAAAGTGACACACTATTCCTAGGGGTTTGTCTGAGAACTCTGATCCATGAAGAAATTCCAGAGCTCATTCATTAAACTGGCTTTTTGTTTGTTTTAAATGTGGTTATATCGAAAAATTTAGCCTTTTATTAATATGGGGAAACAAAACATTGTGGCTTTAAATTCAGAGGCAACAAAGCATAATGAAAATAGACCTGACCATAGATTCAGGAGATCTTGCAGTCGGAATTTTAGCTCTAATATATTCTAACTGCAAGGTTGGGCCAAGCATTCCTATTTTCAGGACCTCGGCTTCCTCATCTGAAAAAAAAAAGAAATTGGAGAAAGCAAAGAAGTCTAATTGCAACAGTGCTAGTTTTGGAGTCAGGAAACCTGAGTACTGGTCCAAGCTCTGCTATATCTGGCCACTGGACGCAGATGGCTCCAGAGAAGAAAGTGAGGCAGGAGAACTTGAACATCCCTCCCTCCTTCAAATCCAGTTCACTTTCATGTCATGGCATGATTTCATGGTTGTCTTTGAGAACAAAGGACAAAGAGCAACAATAGATATTTACTATATGCATGATCTTTAGCAAGTCACTATATTTCTGTAGTGTGTTCTCCTTTATAAAATGAGTTCCCCATGTACTAGAAGACCTTTAAGGTCTCTTTTAGATCCAAATCAAATGTTTTCTACTGGCTTTACCCAGAGTTATCTTAGTGTTATTGGATGGTGGGTTGTTGCATTTTATTCTCAAAGAGGACCAAAATATCATCCCTATGTTAGAGTCAAGTTACTGTGTGTCCCACCATGGTTGATCAGACCAATATGAGCTCAGAATCCTCTGCCACAAGTTAGACACAGATAGTCCCTATGAACATATTTGGCTTCTCTAACTTTGCACATCTTCCATTTCTTCTGAGTTAATTCAATTCTGCTTTGTTCATAGAGCATAACACTTTCTCTGATAAGAGCACACCATACTGGGTGGTCCTGTGCCAGTTGTCTGCCATGTCATACATTCAGTTCTTTTTTTTTCTTTTTTTTCTTTTTTGCTGAGGCAATTGGGGTTAAGTGACTTACCCAAGATCACACAGTTAGGACGTGTTAATCTGAGGCCAGATTTGAACTCAGGTCTTCCTGACTTCAGGGTTGGTACTCTATCCGTAATGCCACCTAGCTACCCCATATACAATCAGTTCTAAAATTCTCCAGAAAGACCTTGAGAGTGTCCAGAAATTCATCTGTATTGATGAAGATCTTTACTGTCTTCTCCATCATTCATCTTTTAACATCAGTGTATACTTTCCCCTCTCTCACTACCACAGAATTACAGAATATCAGGGTTGGAAGAGATTGCAAAGGCCATTTACTTCAACCTCTGGCTGCTTAATACAATAAGAAACTATGGTAGAATGGAAAGAGGACTTATATAAAATCAGAATTTGCCTTTTTCAATTCAATAAACATTTATGAAGTGCCTACTAGGTACTAGGCAATGTGCTAAACTCCTCAAAACTCCTTCCCAAACAAACAAAAACAAAAGAAAAGATAGCCCCTGTCTTCAAGTAGGTTATGATCTATTCTCTAAACGTGGATCAGTAAAAATCTACTTCATCAAACCAAGTAATTTTAAATTCCATCTATTTTTCATAAATAAGTTGCATAAATATCAATCCCTTTCATCATACATCTTGAAGGCAAAGTTTAGATTCATCTGAAGGAAGGTTCTTATGTTCTATAGTCAAATGATCTAGGAAGAAGGTCAGAATAAGAGGAGTCCCAAGAGGGAGGAAGACAGGGCAATGTTATATTGGGCTGAATGAATCAAATATTTTGAGACAGAATATCTTTTATAAATTGTTAGAGTTTGGGCTTCCTCTGCTGGATTTGGCTCTAGAGTATTTCTTTTGTGAGCAGATATAAGCAGCTGCATTTTTCTCCTCTTCACTCTGGCTGAAGGTTGATTGCTTCAACTGAGTTGTTGATAATGAATTTCTTCAACAAAGTTCCTGGAGCTATTGTCTAATCCTAATTTCAAAGATGTTGTCTTCAGCATTGGAGTCAACAACTATGAAAGTGGCTAAAGTAAGACTCATAACTATTCCTTCCTTCTAATGAGTTTACTATCCTTATGATAATGGCAAATATTTGTGTTCATAATTTATGGTTTAGATTAGTTTGGCAATACAGCAATTGAGGCAATGGAGTACAGTGGAAAGAGCATTGGATTTGAAATCAGAAAATCTAGGTTTGAGTCCCAGCATTGAAACATAATAACTATATAATTTTGGACAATTAAGTCCCTAAACCTCTTTGGACCTCAGTTTCTTCTTTTGTAAAGTGAGGGAGTTGGACTAAATGTTTTCTAAAATCTATTCTGACTCTAAAACTATGACCCTGTGATCTAATTATGCTTTCAGAGCCCTCTTTGGGAATTAGAAACTTGTGTTCTATTCCTCTTTATTTCACTAAAGAGCTGAATGTTCTTGGGCAAGTCATTACTGCTTTCTCTAGATCCCAATTCAGTCATCCATCAAGAAGAATGATTATTTTAATTCATAAATTCCCCTTTTATGGTTTCAGATCTGGTCTAGTTTTGTGTTTCCATCTTGTCTGACTTTTTGTGACACCATTTAGAGTTTTCTCAAATGGTTTATCAAATCTTTCTACATTTTATAGATAAGGAAATTTAAGGTCAACTGGGTTAAGAGACATGCCCAGGGTCATGCTGCTAATAAGTGTCTGAGGTTGAATTTGACCTCAGAAAGATGAGTCTCTTGACTCCAGGCTTGGTACTCTATCCATTGTGCCACCTAGCTGCTAACTGGCATCTGCCAAGAGAAATGATTTTTCTAGGTGGGCCCTAAATTTCCTTACAGTTCTAATATTTTAATATAATGAACCCTATCAATCAACTGAATCACGACAATCTGTTCTAAAAAGAAATTCTAAATTAAGGACTTGATTTTAGGGAGACTAGAATTGACTTGCTCAAAGTCACAAAGGTAAACATTTTGAATAGTTGTCAACTATTTTAAATTTATGGTGATAAGTGGGTGAATCCTTCCTTTGGGAAGGAAGATAGTATTGGAATATGCTACCTGCTGAGAATGGAAGGGGGGAGGGTAACACAAGCTGTACCAAATCAAGGGCAGGGAGATGAATGTGTGTGCTCCTTACCAAGAAAGAAATGGGACTACATACTAAATTTTAGAAGACAGAAGAGAATTCCTTTTTAAGTTTTGCTTTTTAAATGCCACATTATCAAATCATGGGGGAGGGAAAAGAAGACTATTCTGGTCTGGTCAGCAAATCCAGGTTCACATCCTGACTGCCATTCACTAGCTATGTGATCAGTTTCATCATCTTAAAAATGAGGAGATTGGACTTGATGTTGCCCACTTTGTACCCCTTCATTCTGGTATACTGTTTAGTGTGGGGAAATGAAATTGAAATAAATGATTTTGCTGAAAAGGAGATTGGTCTGTTTTAGAGAGGGAAGGGAATACACACTTGCATAGCACTTACAATGGCCCTTCACTGTGTTAATGATTTTTACAAATATCTCATCTAGTGATCTGAAAGGTTTGATGTGAGTTTTGCTGGCCCCTTAATGGGAGCCAGGGAGCAGAAAAGGTACAGGGAAAAGATGGTTTAAATAAACAATGTCTGGGTTAATATAGAACAAAGTTCTTTTTCTCTGACTAGATGGTGGATCCCAATGTGACAGTAGGGATGAACAAAGAAAATGCAACTTTGTTAATGAATTCTATCCTAGTAAGTGATCTCTGGATTGTGTGGCAATATGTTTTTCAACAAAAAGGGATTGCTGGACCTACCAAGCAGAGGCCAGAATTCTTGCTGAGTAATTCCCCAATGAGCCATGTCCATCAGAACTTTTGGTTCCTTTTTAGAGATTTCTATTGTTTGCTGAACACAGCACCAGAATCATGGTAGCAAAAAACATGAGATTTAGAATGAAATTTAAACATTGTTACTTCACTGTATTCATTTTAAAGTTGAGAAAACTGAGAAATTGGAGAATAGATTTCCAGATTAGAATTTTGATTCTGGTACTTCCTACCTTTATGTCCTTGTATTGCCTATAGCCTCAATTTCCTCATCTATAAAAATGGGTATAATAGGACACTATCTACATCATAGTTTTTTTTAATGAAGAAAAATACTTTGAAAATCCTAAAATAAAATCCTATAGAGATGTAAAAAATACTCTCTTAGTGAGAGCAGTCTGGTCTACTGGAATTAGCATGATACAGGTATGAGGAGACCTGAATTCAAATGTAGGCTCTGACATTTGCAAACTTAGTAATTCTGGGTAAGTGAGCATCTTTTTGACTTTTGGTTTATCTCTAAAATAAATATATATACTATCTACTTCACATAGATAATTGTAGGAAAAATGAGCTTTTATTTTTGAAAATTTGAAAAATGCCAAAGCATATTTCATTCCTACTAAAGTAAATTTTTCTAATTCATCAGTCATCTTTCCAGAAACTCTCATCTTGGGCTCTTTTCTTAAAGGATTTAATGCCCCTATGCAAATGTAAGCAAATGACACTCCTAAGATATTCTTATTAGATTTGAGTGGTACTAGAAAGAACTCCAGCTATTCTAATCAATTCATTTTACAGAAGAGGAAACTGATGCTTAAGGAGAAGATGTGATTTGCTTAAGGTCAAAAAGAATGAGTGCCCATGCCTTGATTAGATCTTTAAGTTCAGTGTTTATCTCATTATTTTATATTCCTTGTCACAAATTTGATTAGATTGTTTACCCAACAGAATTCTCAGGTAATGAGTCTCAGGAGAGGTAAGTTTTGATGAGGAGAGAAGGTCAGACCACAGCTCAACCATGAATTGTTGTTAAGTGGAAGCAGAAAGAAGATAAAGGACAAGAATAAGCATTTACATAGTGCCAGGCATTATGCTAAGTAACCTTTTTACAAGTATTATCTCAGTTGATCCTTACAACAACCTTGAGGCTGTTATTTCCATTTTGCATTTCATATTATACCCATTTTATAGTTGAAGATATTGAGGCAAATAGAATTAAATGGCTTGCCCAGGATGTCTCAGCTAGTAAATATTTGAGGCTGGATTTGAACTCAGATCTTCCTAACTCCAGTGCCAGCTCTATTAATTTTCTCTGTGAGCTTTCTTTCACACTTATTCTATGCCTCAGATATACTCTTCTGCTAAGGTTCTATTTTTTTTTTTGTGTTGTTTTTGTTTTTTTTTTATTTTTTAAATTGACATTTAATGTTTTTTTTTTAAAATTTTATTTTATTTGCATAACATATGTGTGGGTAATTCTTCAACAATAACCCTTACATAGCTTTCCGTTACAAATTTTTCCCCCCAATTTCCCCACCCCTTCCCTAGATGGCAGGATATCCACTACATGTTAATTATGTTAAAATATTGGCAAATCGAATATATGTATACATATTTCCAAACTTATCATTGTTGTGCAAGAAAAATCTTATCTACACAAACAATATATCAGATAAAGGAAACACAATGTAAGCAAACATCAATCAAGGAGTATGAGAATGTTATGTTGTGGTCCACATTTCGCATCCCTCTCTCTGGGTGTATATGGCTTTCTTCAGTGAACAATTGGAGGTGGTTTGAAACATATCATTGTTGAAGAGAGCCATGTCCATCAGAATTAATTGTCATATAGTACTGTTGTTGCCGTGTATAATGATCTCCTGGTTCTGCTCATTTCACTCAGCATCAGTTCATGTAAGTCTCTCCAGGCCTCTCTGAAATCATCTTGCTGGTCATTTCTTACAGAACAATAATATTCCATAATGTTCATATACCATAATTTATTCAGCCATTCTCCAATTGAAGGGCATCTATTCAATTTCCAGTTTCTAGCCACTACAAAAAGGGCTGCCACAAACATTCTTGCACATGTGGGGCCTTTTCCTTCCTTTATGATTTCTTTGGGATATAAGCCCAATAGAAATGCTGCTGGGTCAAAGGGTATGCACAGTTTGATAACTTTTTGAGCATAGCTCCAAATTGTTCTCCAGAATGGCTGTATCCATTCACAGCTCCACCAACAATGCATCAGTGTCCCAGCCCTCCCACGCTAAGGTTCTATTTTCAAACCTACCTGGAACTCGGTCCTACTACTGGATATATGGTACTTAGCAAACTTTTAGGGAGAAGGAACTGTAGCTCCCTTCAGTCAATATTCTCAAGCTATAAAGTTTGCTTTAACCTTCTCATTTGAAGGCTATCATTATCTTCAATTAATTATTTCAAATAATTTCAAAATTCAAATTCAAAAAAATGAAATAATTATTTCAAATATGCTATAGGTATCTCAGTCAAGCTTCTCAGACAATAGGTATAAAGGTCTCTTCTCCATCAGACTTCATCAGAAAGTACTGGGGCATCTGGATAGTACAGTAAGTAAAGGACAAGACCTCTCCTGAACTCAAATTCTGCTTCAGACACTAACTGGCTCTGAGATTCTGGGCAGGTCACTTAACCTCTGCCTGCCTTGTTTTTCTTAATTGTGAAATGGTAATAACAAGAGCACCCTCCTCCCAGAGTTGAAGTGAGGATCAAATGAAATAGTATTTCTGAAGTGTTTAATACAGTGCTTGACATATGACTTTAATAAATGTTTTTTTTTTCCTTCCTTCCTAAATTGAGATCAGCTTTGTCTCTTGAGCTTTTCTTAAAACTCTTTTCTGTCAAATACTTCTGTATTCTTCTCTGAACTATATTTTTAAAAGATCTTGTCCTCTATTGTGTCTTTTGCAATTATTACCTAAAGTTTGATCAGAAATCCATTTTCATTTGTAAAACTTATCATTACCACCAACCCCCTATCCCTGAATCTGAAGTAAATCACTTTGGGACTCTAATTTATCAAACAGGAAAAAAAAAAAAGATTGAGATCCTAGGGCAAGCTAATGTTTATAGTCACTCAAGCAGCCCCTTTGTTCTATACAAAACACCAGTCATTATGATGATTAGAGAATTCTGAGAGACAAACTGACCTTCTGACTTTTTTTCCAAAATTTTTCCTCCAGTAACATAATATAGTTCTCTCTGACTCTGTCTGTCTGGCTGGCTCTTTCCCCTCTCCTTTTTTTCTCTATCTTCCCCTCTCCCCAGCTTCGGTATTGTTTTCACAGGAAAATTATATTCCTAAAAGATTACATGGAATATACTTAACTATGTATAATATACTCATAATTGATAAATCTCCAAAATTAATATTATACATATAACTGAACTATATATATTATATACTTGAAACAATGGATATTTATATAGTTATATTGTTTGGAATAACTATGAACATTTCCAATAAACAGAATTTCTATTACATATCAAAATGTCTATATAATAATAATGAATACATTTAAACAAAAACCTGTCAGATTCAATATTTAACACTTTATCAACCACTCAGTTGGCTAACATTTATTAAGCACTATCATATGTCAAATACTTTACTGGATTATAAGGATGCAAACATAAAAAAAATTACAAATATTAAAAAAAATAATTCTTGACCTCAGAATCTAAATTTAATTAAAGCAGATATGTATATATTTAAGTATTTCTAAAATAAATGTATAAAGAGAATAAATGTGAGGATGGGAAGGCATAAAAGATGAAGAATAAGAAACCAATCTATCTATAAATGGAAATGATTTTAAAAAATTAATAATAGTTTTTTATTTCCAAAATATATGCGAAGATAGTTTTTTTAACATTCAGTCTTGCAAAATCTTGTGTTTCAATTTTTTCCCATGCCTTCCCCCTACTCCCTGTACTAGACAGCAAGTAATCCAATATATGTTAAACATTTGCAATTCTTCTATACATATTTCCACATTTATCATTCAACACAAGAAAAACCAGATCAAGAAGGGGAAAACAAGAATGAAAAAAAAACAAGCAAAACACAACAAACAAGGTGAAAATACTTTGTTATGATCCACATTCAGTCCCCATAGTCCTCTTTCTGAATGCAGATTGTTCTCTCTATCACAAGTCTATTGAATTGGTTTGTATCACTTCATTGTTGAAAAGAGCCATGACTGGAAGTGATTTTAAAGAATATTGCATCCACCAATTTTCAGATGAAGAAATTGAAACCATTTCTAGTCATTTGAAAAAGGTGCTCTAAATCACTATTGATTAGAGAAATGTGAATTAAGACAACTCTGAGGTACCACTATACACCTCTCAGATTGGCTAAGATGACAGGAAAAGATAATGACAAATATTGGAGGGGATGTGGGAAAACTGGGACACTGATACATTGTTGGTGGAACTGTGAACGGATCCAACTATTCTGGAGAGCAATTTGTAACTAGGACCAAAGAGTTATCAAACTGTGCATACCCTTTGACCCAGCTGTGTTTCTACTGGGTTTATATCCCAAAGAGATCTTAAAGGAGGGAAAGGGACCCATGTATGCAAAAATGTTTGTGGCAGCTATTTTTGTAGTGGCAAGAAACTGGAAACTGAGTGGATGCCCATCAATTGAAGAATGGCTGAATAATTCATGATTACCATGAATTATTATTATAAACAGCAGAATGATTTCAGAGAGGCCTGGAGAGACTTACATGAATTGATGATAAGTTAAATGAGCAGAACCAGGAGATCATCATACACAGCAACAAGTTATTCCATGATCAATTTTGGTAGACACGGCTCTCTTCAACAATGAGGTGATTCAGACCATTTCCAATGATCTTGTGATGAAGTGAGCCATCTCTACTCAGAGAGAGGATTGTGGGAGCTGGGTAGGTTCACAACATAGCATTTTTACTCTTTTTGTTTTTGCTTGCATTTTATTTTCTTTCTCATTTTTTCCCTGTTTGATTTGATTTTTATTGTGCAGAAAGATAATTGTATAAATATGTATGCATATATTGGATTTAGCATATGTTTCCACCATATTTAATATCTATTGGATTACTTTCCATCTAGGGAAGGGGTGGGAAAGGGGAAGGAAAATTGGAACACAAGATTTTGTAAGGGTTAATGTTGAAAAATTAACCATGCCTGTTTTGAAAATAAAAAGCTTTAATAATAAAAAAGAATATTGAGTCGACTCCCCCACTTTATTTGCCAGATGAGCAAGCTGAGAATAAGAGAATTTAAGTAAATAGCCCAGGCTAATTATTTAAGCTAATTAAGATGTGAGTCAGAATTCAAACTTATGTCTTCCTAACCTGAATACAGTGTTCCGTCCATTGCACCACCTAGGTGCTCAAGGAAAGGTAGAGATTTCAATGGAGCAGCTAGGTGGTACTATGGATAGATTGACAGGCCCAAGGGTTAGAAAGGCTCATTTTCCTGAATTCTCAGATCTCAGACTATTACTAACTATGTGATCCTGGGTTACTCATTTAACCTTGTTTGCCTCAGATTCTTCATCTGCTAAATGAGCTGAAGAAGGAAATAGCAAACCTCTTCAGTATCTTTGCCAAGAAAACCATAACTAGAGTCATGAAGGGCTGGATATGAATGAAAACAACTTAACATAACAATAATAAAAGAGATTTCAAAGCCTTTTTAAGTACCTGGGGGAAGGAGGGATATCTAAGAGCCTAGAAGGAAAAGGCTTTTTTTTTTTTTTTTTTTAACTGGCTCTGTAAAGACTCTTCCCTTTCTCTACCTTGAATCCATTACATCCAGTCCTTCTTCTCAGGTCAAAGCAAAAAGCTTTTAAGTCAAATGCAGCTAAATTATACTTTTAAAAACCTGATTACAGCATTAGCAAAATTGTAGCTATGGAAAATGAGAGTGACAATGAAGGTGAAGATATGAAGTTTTTTTATGTGACTCTGACACCAAATTATTTTAGCTGTTTGCTTGGAAAAGTGAAGCACAGTTATGCTTAATCTTTAAGCTTAATTGAATTGATTTATTTTAGTTTGTCTTCAGGTCAAAAGGCTATAGTACAGATCTATCTGTCCCTCATGAGTCCAAAGATTCTGGGTTCACGTAGAAGAGGATGGATCTTAGAGGACTAATTTCAATAGGATCATTATCTGGAACCATAAGGCAGAAAGGAATTGAAAGAATCCACTAACCATCTCAGAAAAGAGATCCCAAAATAAAAATTCCAAGAAACATTATAGTTACATTTCAAGGAAAAATTCTGCAAGTAGCCAGAAAGAAACAATTAAAATATCAGGAGCCACAATCAGAATTATGCAAGTCTTAACAGCTGTAACACTAAAAGATCAGAGACTTGATATTCCAAAAGGTAAAGGAGCCAGGACTGCAACCAAGAATCACTTATTCATCAAATTAAGTATAATATGATACTTCAATGAAATAGAAGGATTTTTATCTTTCATAAGGAGAACCAGTATTGAAGAAAAATTTTGATCTCCAATATTAAGACTTAAGAAAAGCCTAAAAAGGAAAAAGAGAAAAGGAATCATAAGAGATTCAATGGAGCTGAACTGTTTACATTACTACATGGGAAGATGATACTTGTAATTCTTAAAATTTGTACCACTAATTGTATAGCTAGAAGAAATACATACAGAAAGAAGATATGGGTACAATGTGAATATGAGGGAATGATATAAAAAATTAAAGGATGAGAAAGACAAATACACTGAGGGCAAAAAGAAGGGAGGGTGGAATGGAGTAAATTATTTCACACGAAGAGGAGAGAAAACCCCATTACAGTAAGAGGGAAATTAGGAGAGTGATTGGCACCGCCTGAACCTTACTCTCATTAGTATTGACTCAAAGAGGGAATAACATAAATAATCAATTGAATATTGAAACCTATCTTATCTGACAGGAAATTAAGAGGTAAGAAAGTTAAGTAAAAGGGGCAGACTGAAAGAAGAGAGGGCAGATTGGGAAGATGATAGACTGAAGTAAAACAATATTGAGTTAGTAGGGGGTGAAAGAAGAAAGAGGACAAATAAGAGGAAAAATAGGATGGAGGGAAATATGTAGTTAATAATGATAATTGTGAATGTGAATGGGATAAACTTTCCCATAAATGGAAGTAGATAGAAGAGTGGATAAAAAATCAAAATTCTACAATATGTTGTTTATGAGAAACATACTTGAAGCAGAGAGGCACACACAGAGTAAATATACAGGGCTAGCTCAGAAATCTATAATGCTCCAGATGAAGCAAAACAAACAAACAAAAAACAAAAAAACCAGTAAGTGTAGCAATCCTTATCTCAAAGACAAAACAAAAATAGACCTAATTAAAAGAGATAAGGAAATTACATCTTGCTAAAAGATACTATAGACAATGAAGTAATATCAATGCTAAACATATATGCATCAAGTGAAATAGCATCCAAACTTTCTTCTTCTTTTTTTTTTTTCAAGTCAATTGAGGTTAAGTAACTTGCCCAGGGACACACAACTAGTAACTCTTGTGTCTGAGGCTAGATTTGAACTCAGGTCCTTTTGACTTCAGGGCTGGTGCTCTATCCAGCTCACCATCTAAAATTCTTAAAGAATCCAAAATTCGTAAAGCATCCAAATTCTTTTTTCTCTTTTTTAATTATTACTTTTAAAGCTTTTTATTTTCAAAACATATGCATAGACAGCTTTCAACATTCACCGAAGCAAAAAAGTGTGTTCCAAATTTTTTTCTCTCTCCCTTTCCCACCCCTAGATGACTTTTGCAAGGTATAGGATACAAAATAAATCCACATAAATATATCACTAACAAAATCCAATTTTCCCATTATTTTTCATCAAATAGTGAACTCTTATCCCAAAAGCTTTGGGTTTGTCAAACACTAGGTTACTATTGTCATTGACTATTTTGTCTTGTAAACCTAACCTATTCCACTGATCAACTGCTCTATTTCTTAGCCAGTAGCAAATGGTTTGGATGACTGCTGCTTTATAATATAGTTTTTGATATGGTATAGCTAGGCCACATTTATTTGCTTTTTAAAAACTTAATTCCCTTGAAATTCTTGACCTTTTTTTCTTTCAAATGAATTTTGCTGTTATTTTTTCTAGGTCAGTAAAATAGTTTTTTGGGAGTTTGATTGGTATAGGACTAAATAAATAGATTAGGTAGTATTGTCATCTTTATTATATTCGCTCAAACTATCTAAGAGCAGTTGATAGTTTTCCACTTCTTTAGATCTGACTTTATTTGTGTGGAAAGTGTTTTGTAATTTTGCTCATATAGTTCCTGACTTTCCCTTGGAAGATAGATTCCCAAATATTTTATATTATTGACAGTAATTTTAAATGGAATTTCTCTTTGTATCTTTTGCTGTTGAATTTTGTTAGGGATGTTTGAAAATGTTAATGATTTATGTGGATTTATTTTGTATCCTGCAACTATGCTAAAGTTGTGGATTATTTCTAATAGTTTTTGAATTGATTCTCTAGGTTTCTCTAACTATACCATCATATCATCTGCAAAGAGTGATAATTTGTTTTCCTCATTATTTACTCTAATTCCTTTAATCTCTTTTTTCTCTTATTAACAAAGCTAGCATTTCTTTTTTTTTTCTTATTTGAAGTTTTTATTTTTTTTAATAAAG
>JAJPUD010004830.1:42093-53055 GCA_023553655.1 Myrmecobius fasciatus | reverse complement strand
GTTATTTTTTCTAGTTCAGTTAAATAATCTCTTGGGAGTTTGATTGGTATAGCACTAAATAGATAGATTAGTTTAGGTAGTATTGCCATCTTTATTATATTCGCTCGACCTATCCAAGAGCACTTGATGTTTTTCCAATTGTTTAGATCTGACTTTATTTGTGTGGAGAGTGTTTTGTAGTTTTGCTCATATAGATCCTGACTTTCCCTTGGCAGATATATTCCCAAATATTTTATACTATCGATAGTTATTTTGAATGGAATTTCTCTTTCTATCTCTTGCTGTTGCATTTTGTTGGTGATGTATAAAAATGCTGATGATTTATGTGGATTTATTTTGTATCCTGCAACTTTGCTAAAGTTGTGGATTAATTCTAATAGCTTTTTAGTTGATTCTCTAGGGTTCTCTAAGTAGACCATCATATCATCTGCAAAGAGTGATAATTTGGTTTCCTCATGACCTACTCTAATTCCTTTAATCTCTTTTTCCTGTCTTATTGCCAAGGCTAGCATTTCTAATACAATATTGAACAGTAATGGTGATAGTGGACAACCTTGTTTCACCCCTGATCTTATTGGGAATGGTTCCAGTTTATCACCATTACATATGATGCGAGCTGATGGTTTTAAATAGATGCTACCGACTATTTTAAGGAAAAGTCCATTAATTCCTATACTCTCTAATGTTTTTAATAGGAATGGATGTTGAATTTTATCAAATGCTTTTTCTGCATCTATTGAGATTATCATATGGTTTTTGTTAGTTTGGTTATTAATATAGTCAATTATGTTAATAGTTTTCCTAATATTGAACCATCCCTGCATTCCTGGTATAAATCCTACTTGGTCATGGTGTATTATTCTAGGAATGATTTTCTGTAATCTCTTTGCTAATATTTTATTTAAGATTTTTGCATCAATATTCATTAAGGAGATTGGTCTATAATTTTCTTTCTCTGTTTTTGTTTTACCTGGTTTAGGTATCAGTACCATGTCTGTATCATAAAAAGAGTTTGGTAGGAGTCCCTCATTTCCTATTTTTTCAAATAGTTTATATAATATTGGAGTTAACTGTTCTTTAAATGTTTGGTAGAATTCACATGTAAATCCATCTGGTCCTGGGGATTTTTTCTTAGGGAGTTGATTAATGACTTGTTCTATTTCTTTTTCTGAAATGGGACTATTTAAGTAATTTATTTCCTCTTCTGTTAATCTGGGCAATCTATATTTTTGTAGATATTCCTCCATTTCACTTAGGTTATCAAATTTATTGGCATACAGTTGGGCAAAGTAACTCCTGATTATTGCTGTAATTTCCTCTTCATTGGTGGAAAGTTCTCCCTTTTCATTTTTGAGACTAACAATTTGATTTTCCTCTTTCCTTTTTCTAATTAAATTAACTAGAGGTTTATCTATTTTGTTGGTTTTTTCATAAAACCAACTTTTAGTTTTATTTATTAATTCAATAGTTTTTTTACTTTCAATTTTACTAATCTCTCCTTTTATTTTTAGGATTTCAAGTTTGGTATTTGATTGGGGGTTTTTAATTTGTTCTTTCTCTAGCTTTTTTAGTTGCAAGCCCAATTCATTGATTTTCTCTTTTTCTATTTTATGCAAATAAGCATCTAGAGATATAAAATTTCCCCTTATTACCGCTTTGGCTGTATCCCACAAATTTTGGTATGTGGTCTCATTATTGTCATTCTCTTGAATGAAATTAGTAATTGTGGCTGTAATTTGCTGTTTCACCCATTCATTCTTTAGGATAAAATTATTTAGTTTCCAATTGGTTTTTGGTCTATTTTCTGCTGGCCTTATATTGCATGTGATTTTTATTCCGTCATGATCTGAAAAAAATGCATTTATTATTTCTGCCTTCCTGCATTTGATTTTGAGGTTTTTGTGTCCTAACACATGGTCAATTTTCAAAGCTAGCATTTCTAACACAATATTGAATAGTAATGATGATAGTGGGCAACCTTATTTCACTCTGATCTTACTGGGAATAGTTCTAGTTTATCCCCATTACATATGCAAGCATTTAAATTTTTTTTGTTAAAGCTATTTATTTGCAAAACATATGCATAAGTAATTTTTCAACATTGACCCTTGCAAAGCTTTCTGTTACAAATTGTGTCCCTTCTACCCCCACCCCCTCCCTTAGATGGCAGGAAGTCTAATACAAAGCATCTAAATTCTTTTTTTTCCCCCCACACTTATCTTGTTGTGCAAGAAAAATCGCATCTACAAGAAAAAAAATCTGAGAAAGGAAACACAATGCAAGCAAATATCAATAGAGAGCATGGAAATGTTATGTTGTGGTCCACATTTCATATCCCTCTCTCTGGGTGTATATGGCTTTCTTTATTAAACAATTGGAACTGTTTTGAAACATTTCATTGTTGAAGAGAGCCATGTCCATCAGAACTGATCATCATATAGTATTGTTGTTGCCGTGTATAATGATCTCCTGGTTCTGCTCACTTCACTCAGCATCAGTTCATGCAAGTCTCTCCAGACCTCTCTGAAATCATCCTGCTGGTTGTTTCTCACAGAACAATAATATTCCATAACATTCATATACCATAATTTATTCAGCCATTCTCCAATTGATGGGCATCCATTCAGTTTCCAGTTTCTAGCCACTACAAAAAGGGTTGCCACAAACATTCTCATATGTGAGTCCCTTTCCTTCCTTTAAGATCTCTTTAGGATATAAGCCCAATAGAAACACTGCTGGGTCAAAGGGTATGCACAGTTTGATAACTTTTTGAGCATAGTTCCAAATTGCTCTCCTGAATGGTTAGATCCATTCAACGTAACAGTGTCCCAGTTTTCCCACATCCCCTCCAACATTCATCATTATCTTTTCCTGTCATTTTAGCTATTCTGACAGGTGTGTAGCGGTATCTCAGAGTTGTCTTAATTTGCATTTTTCTGATCAATAGTAATTTGGAGCACCTTTTCATATGACTAGAAATGGTTTTAATTTCATCATTTGAAAATTGTCTGCTCATATCCTTTGACCCTTTATTAATTGGAGAGTGGCTTGAAGTCTTATAAATATGAGACAATTCTCTATATATTTTAGAAATGAGGTTTTTATCAGAACCCTTAAATGTAAAGATGATTTCCCAATTTATTGCTTCCCTCCTAATCTTGTCTGCATTAGTTTTGTTTGTACAAAACCTTTTTAACTTAATATAGTCAAAATCATCTATCTGGTGTTCAATTAAGAGTTCCAGTTCTTCATTGGACATAAATTTATTCCATCTCCACAGGTCTGAGAGGTAAACTATCCTATGTTCCTCTAATTTGCTTATAGTATCACTCTTTATGTCTAAATCATGAACCCATTTAGATCTTATCTTGGTATGTGCTGTTAGGTGTGGGTCAAGCTCTAATTTCTTCCACACTAGTTTCCAATTTTCCCAGCAGTTTTTGTTGAATAGTGAGTACTTATCCTAAAAGCTGGGGTCTTTGGGTTTATCAAAGACTTAATTTCTATAGTTATTGCCTAGTTTGTCCTGTGATCCTATCCTACGCCACTGATAGACTACTCTATTTCTTAGCCAGTACCAAGTGGTTTTGTTGACTGCTAAAGCATCTAAATTCTTAAAGAAATTGAGTTCCTGCTTCTTTATCAAAAATAACATTACAAACATTACAAAATAACATTACATAACATTACAAAATGCAGAATAGATAATTTTGATTATGTTAAATTAAAAAGCTTTTGCGTAATCAAAGCCAATGCGACCAAGATTAGAAGGAATGCAGAAAGTTGGGAAATAACATAGGAAGTGTTTCTCATAAAAACTTCATTTTTCCCTAGATGATAAATGGTTCAAGGAAATGAACAGGCATTTTTCAGATGAAGAAATCAGTGTTATCTATAAACAAATGAAGAATGTTTCTCAATCAGTTTTGATTTTAAAAATTCAAATTAAAATAACTCTATTAATAATTCCTATCTATTAATTTAGCTAAGATGACAAAAAAAGGAAAATGATGTTTTAGGATGTGGCAAAATTGGGACAGTAAGGCACTATGTCCAGAGGGCAGCCAAACTGTGAATACCCTTTGATCCAGAAAATCATGATCCCAAAGTGATCATGAAAAACATAAAATGATCTACATATGCAAATATATAACAGCCCCTTTCATGGTGACAAAATATTGGAAATTGAGGGGATATCTATCAATTAGGAATGGTTAAACATTCTGTGGTATATGAATATAAGGAAGAAATCAACAGGCAAATTTCAGAAAAAATATGGGAAGATTTGGAAGAACTGATACAAAATGAAATGATCAGGACCAGGAAAACATTGTACACAATATCAACAACATTATGTGATGATCAACTATGTATGACTTTTCTCTTTTCAATAACATGATGATCCAAGCCAAATACAAAAGATTCATGAAGAATATTATCCACATCCAGATAGAGAACTGATGCGTTCTGAATGCAGATCAACACATATTTTTTCACTTACTGTCTTCTTGTTTTGTTTTTTCTCTATTTTGATCTGTTTCATTTTTCAAAATTGTGACTAATATGGAAATATATTGCATATTGTAGCACATGTATGACATATATCAAATTACTTACCATTTTAGCAAGAAGGCAGAAAATTTAAAACTGAAAATTTTATAAAAATGAATGCTAAAAATCATCTTCACATGTAATTGGGAAAAATATAAAAAACAATTTTTAAAAAGAGGATCATTATCTCTATTTCATTTACCAGAAATATGTTCTAATATATTAGTTATATACCTTGTTTCTAGGTTTCCCAACTGTAGATATAAGCTTTTACTTAAGCTTTCAAGGCACCAGAAATATATCATGTAGAGGATAGCTTTTGTTTTTCTTCACAGAAAATTAAGATGGAAATGGTCCACAAGATCCCATGAATACATACAGAAAGTACATAGAAAGCTCAAATAACTCAATAATTTGCCCTCAGAAGGGAAATGAACTTCAGGGTATTATCAGGGCAATACTATAACATTCTATTGAGTCTATTTTCCCCAGATAGTTCAATAACCTTATCTCCACCTAAGATTCACAGTATTACCCTGTGTTTTAGATTACCCTTGGAAGCTAAACACATTGTGGTGGCTGCTCACCAAATGACCAAATTTCTGTCAGACTTAATTGTAACTTACTGGTTCTGTCTTTCAAGAAGAGTGCTTCACAGAAAATATGTAGTTGATATTAGTTTTTCTCCAAGGAACATTTTATATCAGGAAATCTTTCTCTAGAAGGTCGTGAAGTAATTTTTCATCCAATCTGAATGTCTAATTGAATTACCATCCCATTCATATCTCTCCATTTTCTCTACAGGAATTATCTGAGATATTTCATCAAATGCTTTGCTAAAATCAAGGTAGACTATATTTGCAACATTCCTCCCATTAACTAGTAATCCAGTCATAGGAAAGGGTTAAGAATCTCTCATAGAGGGCAAGGGTGATTATTTATCTCTTACTTATTGTCAAAAGAATGCCTCCTAAGAGTTTTGCCCTATGATGTATAGGGCTGGACCTCATGACATTTGATCCCTTGGATCCATAACAGCAGACACGAGAGATACATCTATTCTGTAGTCTTCTCTAGTGACAATCTACCTTGCCTCTGACCTGACTTTTTCATCCATGCCAGTATGAAGTATTTTCTCAGGGGAGAGCTAGGAAGTTTCTGGCTAGAGCAGGCACTTAATTGAACTTGCCACTAAGGGCTTTGCATAGCAAATTATTTCTCTCACCTCTAGTCCAAAGTACTTAGTTTAATCCAGAATGGAATATTATAAATTTTGGTACCATTCACCACTCTTTTGCTTTCCCCTTTTCTATGAAAAGTCACATGGCAACTTAGAAAATAACTAGATTTGAAATTCAATGGACTTGGGTTCAAATCCTGATTTTTTCACTTTTACCAGTGAGTCCTTAAACAAGTAACTATTTTCTTCTGAGCCCCACTTTCCTCAACTTCAAAATAAGTGGTTGAATTGGTAGTCAGAAAATAATTATGAATAGCAATATGATCAATGACATCACATTTCAATGAACTTTGCACTGATAGACAAGCTCATCCTACATAATAGCAATAGTATTGTAGATGTTTTGCTCAGAGCACAGTGCTAGCCATTGAGGATAAATGAAAGGCAACAACAAACCTCCTGACTTCAAGTTGCTAATATTCTAATGGGTAAGGCATCCCTTTAACAGCATACAAGCTATAAACAGGATACATGAATGGCAAAATCAGAGGAAAAGGGTGAAGAAAGGGAACATTAGATTTGATTGGGAAAGGTAGATTTCTCTAGAAGGTGGACTTTGAGCTGAGCCTTAAAGGAAGGTAGGGATTAGCAGATAAAAGGAAAGACCATTCTAAGTGTGAGGGAAAGTCAATATAAATTCATGGAGTCTGGAGAATGGAGCATTCATCTTGTGTGAATTTAGCCCCATTTAGCTGAATTGTAAAGTAAAAGGAAGAGTAAAGTACAAAGATACTGGAAAGACTAGAAGAGGTCTTGCTAAGAAGAGTTTTTAACATTGAAGAGGATTTTATATATAATCCTACAGGTAACAGGAAATTATTGAAGTTTATTTAGATCGGATTCAAATAATGAGGCCTGTGCTTTAGGAAAGTTCACTATGCTTAAGGAAAATGACTTTGCTAGCTAAATAGAGGATATATTGGAATCATAAGGAATTTATCAATAAATAATTATACTTACATGTTATATTACATAATTATACATTAAATATTTGTGTAATAGTAAAAATGCAATAAATTATTAATTTTGTTTGAATTAAGTACAAACTAAGGAAATTATTTACAGAGATTGTAATTTTCCTGTAAAAAAGAATTCATTACTTAAATAATTAATATTTGGAAATTGCTATATATTGTGACAAGTTAAGAAGTTATTAGTTGTTTTCCTATTGGTAGAAAGAGCCTCTAGCAGATTTATGTATAATTGAAATCTCTCAACACTATTATGCCTCTACTCCAAGTTTCTCTTTTCTTTCCTAAACTCACGTATTTCCTCTTTTTTTTCAAGTGATCTTTAGTATATTCCAATGACAAAAAACGTTTTCCCTTCATTAATTTTTTTCTTTGTACTTTCTTTTCCATTCTGGTTCCTAGATTTCCTTCCACAAACATTTCTTTTTCATAAACAATTCTGTCCTCACCTTACTTATTCAGTTATTTTTATAAGAATAAAATACATTAATCCAGAGTGATAGTCTAATCATGGGTTCCAACCTGTGATGTCTTTATGATACCTTTGGAGTCAAATTTTTTCATTACATTAGTACTTTTATTCTTCCTTGCTTGTTGCCTAAACTTTGAACATCAGTGTATGGAAATTTGAGGTCACAGTTTTCAGCACTGGATACTTTCTTATAATCTGTTGATTGAAATTCTATTTGTTTGAACTGTTATTCTTCTGCCATTGTAGTTACTCTCTAGCTTTGCATTTATATAAAAGTAGTTTTTGCTCATATTCCTTTTCATCTAAAGTCTTTTTAAAAAATTGCAATTGCATGATATCTCATTCATATTCTTACCAACCTGTGTTAGGTATATGCAATCCCTTCCTAGAAGTCTGTCATTCTTATATTTTAATCCATGGTCCAGAAATCTTAATTCTATTCTCAGACTCCATATTGGTAAGAATTGAGCAGTTCACTTCTCAAATTAGTTTTTATCTTCTTGGCTTTTTATCTCTTGGCTTCAATGGACAATTGTAAGGAAATCACAACCTATAGTTTTTTAGATTTTTTTCTGGAAATATTATTTGGGTTTATGTGAACAGCTAGAAGAGGAGAGTGATCATACATTTTATGGGTCTTGGATACATATCTTGCGAAGACAACAAACCTTATTGTTATCAGGTTGACACATGGTTGCCTCAGTATTCTTGAGTAGGGAATTATCAACTATCCCCACTGTTTGCTTCTTTCTCTGCTCCTTATCCCCACTTCATAGCTTCTATAGTTCTCTCCTTTTTTAAGGAAGATTCACAAATCTGTTTTCTTTTAAAATTCTAAGTATACCTTTGTGTTTTTCTTCCTTTCCTTTGTTTAATACGCTTCTACTTTTCATCCTCCTAACATGGTCAACCTATCCCAATGCAATTATTTTTGTTCAATCCAGTTCAATTTTGTTATGCCCTATGTATATTTTATTTTTGTCCAGTAGATGGCAGAAGTATCATATGAAAAAGTCATCTTGCTCCCATTAGGTTTACCCAGTATTTATTAAGTATCTATGTGCTTTCATGGACCTTACATTCCATTAAGGGGATAATACATTAATACAGATAAAGATGATACAATTAGTTGATTTATTCAGCAGAGAAGCACAAAGTACAAAGTAAAATTGGGTAGAGGTGGTGAGCAGAGAAGTAAGCACTTAAGTAGGGCAGCTTCTAGGAATATATAGTATTTCAAAATTAAGCATTTTGTTGAAAACTTAATAGTCATCATCATTATGCTATATTACATCATTACTTAAACTTTTTTTGAGCCACTTAAACTCAAATGAATTAATTTCAATGAGCAAAATACCTTAACTTTCCCTCTTCATGTCTATTATTTCCAATCATCCAAACTTTCTCACTCCATCCCAAATAGAAATTGTCCCTTTTAACAAATATATATATATATATATATATATATATATATATATATATATAATCAGTCATATAAATAAACAAACAAATAAATAAATACTATATCTAAAGAGTCATATCTGGTTAGACATTCCTTGTCTATCATCTCTTTGTCAAGAGTTAGAAAATGTATTTCATTGTTAGTTTCTTGAAGTAATTGTTTATTACTTGAATCAAGTCACTAAAAGTCATTTTCCTTCATATTATTATTGTGGCAATTGAGCAAACTATTCTCTTGACTCTGCTAACTTTACTCTGCATCAATTCATACAAGTCTCTTCATATGTTTTATAAATCTATCATCTTTCTCATTCTTTATGATAGCACAGGCTCAAAAGCCATTTGAATAAGGTTCTTTTCATTGATGAAGATGGAGTCCTCATTCTTCCAATAAGAGTGTGAGACAGAGCTAGAGAGAAAAGAAACCTTGGTCTTCTGATTTCTAAATCTGAGGGAGAAAACTTGTGGTTCCAGATGCTCTTCAGATCACTGAAAGGATTTCTTCTGGGAAAAAGTTCACAGGAACAAAAGTCAGGATCTCAATAATGTTCCTAGTTTTGGCTTACTATATGGACATTGTGTTGATCACTCTACAATTATAATCTCATTTGAACTTCATAATAATTCCGGGAAGTAGGTATTATTATTACTCCCATTTTGCAGTTGAGAAAAATTTAAGCATTCATAAGTTACATGGCTTGTCCACAGTCACAAAGCTAGTAGTTATTGGAGCTGAATGTGGATTCAAGTCTTCCTGACTGTAGGCTAGACTCAGTATTCTACCCACTGTGCCATTTCTTTGGTGAGATGAGGTATTCTCTCACTTTATTGAGCTGAAAAATACTTGTTCCCCATGGGAGAGCTAATTCACTCTATGTATATTATCACCTGTATTCTTCATTTTATTTATTTTCTTTTAAAAAAATAACAAAAGACTTTTATTTTTCAAAATACATGCAAAGATAGTTCTCAATAGTCACCCTTGTAAAACCTTGTTCCAAATTTTTCTTTCTCCCTTCTTCTCTCTCCCCCTCGCCTAGACATTTAGTAATCCAATATGAGCTAAACGTGCAATTCTTCTAAGTATATTTCCACATTTATTATGCTGTACAAGAAAAATCAGATGAAAAAAATGAGAAAGAAAAAAAAACCAAGCAAGTAAGTAACAATAACAACAATAGCAAAATGAAAATACTATGTTTGATCCACATTTAGTCTCTAATAGTTCTGTCCCTGAATATGGATGGCTTTCTACATCACAAGACTATTGGAATTGCCCTCAATCACCTCATTATTGAAAAGAGTCAAGTCCATCACAGTTGATCATCACATGATCTTATTGCTATATTCAATATTCTTTTGTTGTATTCACTTCCTTAGCATCAATTCATGTTAAGTCTCTCCAGACCTTTTTTGAAATTAGCCTGCTGATCATTTCTTATGAAAAAATAATATTCCATTACATTCCTTTACCATAACTTATTCAGCCAATCCCCAACTGATGAATTTGCTATTTTCTGCATATGTTCTTGGTGAACTGACATTTGGTGGGATGTTAAGTCTTGGATACATAGATTTTAGGTACTTATTTTCTATTAAGGGATACCAAGCAAAAGCTCACCTTGAACCTAAAAACATTTCCCCTAGACTAACAATATTTAAGGCAGCAGATAGTCTGGTTCATGCCCCATCTTCATTGGAAAACCTTAACATGGCCACAAGATATGTTATACTATCTTTAGAGATAGTAGCAAAATTCATTTGGAAGAAGAAAAGGTCAAGAGTTTCAAGAAAATTAATGAGAAAAAAGGCTGATGACAGTGGACTTGCTGTACCAGATCTAAAACTATATTACAAAGCAACGGTCATCAAAACCATTTGGTACTGGCTAAGAAATAGAGTAGTCACTCAGTGGCATAGGAGAGAATCACAAGACAAACTAAGCAATAATTATAGCACTATAGTCTTTGATAAACCCAAAGACCCCAGCTTCTGGGATAAGTACTCACTATTTGACAAAAACAGCTGGGAAAATTGGAAACTAGTGTGGAAGAAATTAGGGCTTGACCCACATCTAACACCACATACCAAGATAAGCTCTAAATGGGTTCATGATCTGGATATAAAGAGTGATATTATAAGTAAATTAGAGGAACGTAGCATAGTTTACCTCTCAGACCTATGGAGATGGAATAAATTTATGTCCAAAGAAGAACTGGAACTCTTAATTGAAAACCAAATAGATAACTTTGACTATATTAAGTTAA